>JADMNL010000041.1:22745000-22807500 GCA_016271365.2 Neoceratodus forsteri | reverse complement strand
TAGTGAGGTGACAGTGTAGATCCCAGCCACACCCTTCCAAACACTTGCATTGCCTTTCCACTGTGGTACCTCTTTTGCTTAACTTATGAAAAGTTAAAACAGGCATATGAAACATGGCAACTTTGCATTTTGTATACAGAAGGATTTAAGTAATTTATTTCTAAATCTTCAGCCCGCCCACCTGAACTGCTCCCTTGCCCAACTGCACAGCCTATCCCTTGATACACAGTTATGAAGGGACACATCTTCGGCAATAGTGGCCAGCAAAATTTATCTGCCGATGACTGATAATATTATAAGTCAAGGTCCTCTACTTCTTCTTTGCTCACCTGGAACCGTCGCCTCTGAGCCTGCCACCATTCTCCATCCTCCTCAAGTGCCAGCTGACAGTGTGAATTGTGGGCAGCGGCTGTGTTGTATTCTGGTCACATTCATGATGCTGACATAAGCTCCAATTGGCCAGCCAGTCACAGGGGAGGGTGCAGAGAAAGACTCACAAAGCAGCTCCAATCATCTGAGGGAGCCAATTGGCAGCAGATGAGGGGGGCACATGCAGGGAGAAAGTGCCGGGGTTCATCATGTGTGCATTAGCACTCTGTGACGATCACAAAATAAACAGAAATGATGACAAAATGTTACAAATGATGGGAAAAAAAAGGGAGTTTCAAAAGGGGGGGTTCTTTTCAAACCAGACAAACCTCTCCTGGCAATGGCTATGGCCACAAACATTCCCTGCCCCACCCTCAATTATCTGCCACTTCCCCAGTGCTAACTACCATGTCCACTATTTCATGACAGCTCCCCGGTCCTTCCACTCTACCCTAAAATGTGTCCGCACCCCCTCCCACTCATCCAGATCTACTGCCCCTCTTTTCTCTGACACCAGCTTCCCTGGCACCATTACTACCATGACCCACATGTGGTAACCCACATAACCTGATTGTGGGCTCTCCTTTCTGCCTTCTACTGAAGCCACCTCCTTGGTTTAGTCTGCCTGCTGCAGGATCTGGATCTTATGCTACACCACAGGTCAGAGAGAGAGAGAGATAGAGAGAGAGAGGAGAGCAACTAGATGACAGGTATTACTTGGAAAAAGGATTTGAGAGACTTCTACTTATGCTTGTGAGGAAATTGGGACTGGGGAATGGCTTCTCAGAGCTTTTTATTGGCATTATTATCATTGTACCTATCACTTGATAGTGCTACATGTCAGATCTCAACTACAGTCTCCTCCTAGTTACTGTGGGACCTCCTTCAGCCACAACCTATTGCCCACCAGCTTACCAGTTTACAGCTTCAGGTCTTTCAGCACACTTCAGGATGGAGTACAGGATCCTCGAGCTATGGTCTATTTGGGGTTTGTGCTTTGGAGTTCCTGGCAGACAGCGGTGGAGGCAGGCCCTTTTGTCATTCTGCCTCCGATAGTGATTTTTCTCCACTTTAGTCCCCACTCACCTCATTGTTCTTAAGTGTGTATTTGCCTTGTAATTCCCATTGACTTATAATGTAGGTTGCTATGATACTTGAGCATCTCACCATGCTGATGGTATTTGATTCAGAGGCCACCCCATACCATCAATTTCTTTTTTTCCCCATATACATTGTATTCACCTTATCTGCCCCAGCTGCCTCATTCTCAACAACACACCCAGCCCTATCACCTGGCTTTTCTGGACCTACCAGCCACCATCATCCTCTGCCACAAGACTGTAGGGGGCACCCCATCACCTGTTTGGGGTCTGCGAGGAGTCTGTCTTCATCCTGTAGTTCAGGTTTTTTTCCCACCACTTTTCACCCTGGCCCATGTCACATGCAGTGGGTATGATGTGCAAGCTCTGCCACTGCAGAGACGCCCACATGCCCTATGCATGGGATCCTCCCCTTTTGTATTGCTCGCATGCACTGCCACCCAGATACCTCTGGGTGGCAGACAAGCAGCAAGTCATCTTAACCTCCTTCATAGAGGGTGGAGAGCAGTCTTATGGATGCTCTGTTCTCCCTCTCCAGCTGGCTCCTGATGTGACCTGCATCCATTCCCAAACTCCATTTGCCAGGGTGACAGCAGGTGAGGAGATCGGCACCTCAGTCCTCCACAGCACTGGGCTGCCTTATCTATTTCCTTTTGACAGCATTTTGCAATAATGTGATGTGGAGCCACCAGTATCCATTTAAATTCTGAAACTCACTTGCCGGAAGCTCATAATCCCAATGCCGGGTGCCTGAAACACAGTTGCCCAACATCAGGATTTTGCCCACAGCGGAGTTGGAATCCTTAAGTACGGGGGGCATGGGGGCAAAGCCCCCTGAAACATTAAAAATATATTTGCTGAGGGGAAAATCCCAATGTTGGACAACCGTGTTTCGGGCACCTGGCTTCAGGTTTATGAGTGTCGGGCAGGTGACTTTCAGCCTTTCATAAAATATCCGAACCATCAACCAACCAACCTTCGTTATGTTAAGTGGATTTTGGTGTCATCTGGGTGGCTGGCCAAGGTGGTGATAGGAGAATCTGTGACAGTCACCACCCCTATCTGACACAGTTCTTATATCCTTTTGTTTGATGGTATGGGGGTGGGGTCGGGAATGTCATTGCCTTGTTGGTCAGAGCTTGCAGGGTGGGGTGGAAATGGGATTTGATGTTGCTGAGCAGGTAAGGGAAGGGATATTTTATTAATAATTTTTAAAGGCTGGGGATGGACGTGGAATTTGGTGCTGCTGAGTTGGGAGGTAGGGGGAGCTAATCAAGATACTGCTTGGGGCTTGTGGGGGAGGATGGGCTAGAGTGTAATGAGAAGGTGGGTGATGAGAACATACTCTTTTAAAACTTTTGAGGCTTTTTTAAAAACTTATTTTGCACTGCAAATTGTTGGTGAATTGCATGTGTAGTAAAACATTGGCACTTTGCTGACAATTTGCTAGCAAAGTAAAAATTGACATCACTCCTAGCAGCAATTGTCCCCCTTCTTTACTGTTGGAGTTCATATGCAGGCTCTCCAGACTAGAGGTGTGCAGAACCGGTTCTGAGTTAAAATGAGCCACCCCAAATTTGGGTGGCTTGGCAAGAATTGAGTCCAGGTCAGATCTACCTAGTTTGGCTCAGAACTTTTTTGTTCTTTCTTTTAACCTTCCTCTCCCCACTTGCTTGTGCTATATAGGGCAAAAGCCCCTAAAGAATTTTTGCCCCATCCCCCGATCAACAATAGTTGATTGGGGGGAGCTGATAGGCAGCCATATCGGTAGTCCTTAACTGTTTTTCTGGGCTAGCTCCAGCCTCCATCAGCCTTCCTTCCTTCTGCAGTGCTGCATCAGTATTTGAGTGGTGTGCTGAGCAGTTCTGCACTGTACACAGGTGTTCTTGTAGACAGTAGGAAGCAGCAGAGGCTCATATATCTTTCCATCTATAAACTCATATTGCTTATTACTTCTACAAGAATGGACGTATACAGTGAGGGATGCCTCATTGCACTGCTCAGCTACTCACTTTGTGGAGCGCTGCAAGGGAAAGGGACAACTGAGCTAGTCCAGAAAACAGTAACAGACTACTGAGCTTACTACCGCTCAGTGCCCTCTGCCACTCAACTGCTGTTGATCAAGGACGTGGGGATTGAAAATGCTTCAGGGCCTTTGCCTCAGGAGGTACAGCTTGGAAAGATGGTGGGAGGGAAAATGAGGTCTAAAAGTGTTTCAAGAGGGAAGGAGGCCTGCAGAGAGGCAAGCTACACTTAGTCTATATGTGTGTGTGTGGGGGGTTGCCAGTGAAGGCAAATTGGAGAGGGAGGTTGCTCAGTAAAGATAGTTTAGTCTAATGATTAGCACAGAACTGTGAATCCAGAGATGCAGATTTGAATCCCACCACTGCCACTTAACTGTGTGACCCTGAACAACTCACTTAACTGCCCTTCACTTAACCTCTCTGTAATTTAGCTGCTGTTTGAATCTTGTAAACCTAAATGCAGCAACTGTATCTCCTCTCTCTTTCTCCAGCATTTGTAAAGCATTTTGGGATAGAGTTTGTATAAATGCACTGTACAAAACTAAATTGTATTCTATGCAGACCAAATTGATGAGTGGTCTTTATCTGCCCATAATGTCCTTGTTTCTGTGTTTCTGTTCAAAGAAATACAGAAGCATAGAATGTAATGGCAGATAAAGACCACTTGGCCCACGCAGTCTGCCCACTCCACCCACCTTTCTACCACAATTCCTTTGTGCCTATCCCATGGGTACTTGAAGCCTACTGCTGCTTTCTCCCCCCCACCACCACCTCTGCAGGTGTCTACCACTCTTTCAGTGAAGTACTTCCTTCACATCCCTCCTAAATGTCCCCCCTTCCAGGTTTATTGCATGCCCCCTTGTTCTTATGATCCTTCTCTGCTGAAGAATACTCTCCTCCTGTACTGTATTCACCCCATGAGGTATTTATGAGTCTCTATCATATCCCCCCCCCTCCTCTCTCCTAGGGTGTATGTATTGAGATCCCTCAGTCTCTCCTCATAAGGCTATAAGGCTTATGATACAGACTCAGCCACCACCCTGTCTATGTCCTTCTTGAGATGCAGTCCCTAAAACTGCACACAGTACACCATGTGGGGTCTCATCAATAATCAATAGAATGGCAACACCACCTTTCTCTTTGTGCTGGTGATCTCCCTCCCTATACACCTCAGCATCCCGCTCACCCTGCCTACTGTCTGGTCACACTACCTCACCACGATGAGGTCATCAGATATTATAAACCCAAGGTCCCTTTCCTCCTTAGTGACTTGTCAGTACCCCCATATTCTATACTCTGCCTCTGCATTTCTGTGCCCTAGGCGCATGACTGTGCACATTTTTGCATTGAAACCCAGTCGCCATACCCTTGAATACTGCTCGTATTTCATCAGGTCTTTTCTCATTCTCTCCACCCCCACTCGAGTATCTACTGAAATGCAGATTTTTACATCATCTGCAAAGAGGCATACCTTCCCTTCCCATCAGGGCTGTGACCAGGGGGTGCAGGAGGTGTGGATGCAGTATGGACCCATCACTGTCAGGGAGCCCACTGCCTTAGACAGCAGTAATAAGGAAACCTTCTATTATCAGAAACAAATTTGTAAATTCCTTTCTGTATGTTGCTTATCCATTTGAAATTGGGATAGCAGCAGAGGGGTCAGTGCTACAGATTCCAATTCTAGCTCCTTAGGGTGGGGGTTGGAATATAGAACAAAGAAGCAATATGGACCATTATTCAAAACATTTGATCTTGGTTCTTGTCCTTCCAGGAGGAGCAGGGACAAATTACATTGTTCACTTCCTTGACCATTATGCCAGCAAGGGGGAAGGAGGGTTGCATGGATGTAATACGGATGCTTGGCAGGACTGATACAAAAGAACATACAGAATAAATATTTTGCATGTATTAATGGTTCTGTTACACTTATTGTTTGGGAAGTAGGACCCAAAAAATATTTTGCAGGAGGTCCCTTACAGTCATTGGCACAGATCTGCTTTCAGCTCTTCTGCAATGTCACTTATCAAGAAATTGACAAGGAATGGTCCCAGTAGTGGCCCTGAGGTGCCCCAATGGTCACTCTTCCTAGAGTGCCATTTACCACCAACCTGCGTTGTCTATCCGTCAGCCAGCCCTGTACCCAGTTTTCTACCTTAGGCCCCACTCCTAAACAGTCTCTGCACTACCAGTATTCATTACTTTGCTTTGTAAAGCACTTTGGGATATACTTTAATCTGTATGAAAGGTGCTGTAAAACTGATATATTTCTTCATTAAGGAAGGGCAGTATTATTAAATGTGTCACATGGAATAGGAGGAAGTCTGGCAGGAGGCCAGATATGCAGTGGGAGTGTTGGGAGAGACTTTTAACATGGGGCTCTACCACATAAAGGGAAAGACTTGCTTATAGTTAGTAAGGGGAGAGTGTAGTGCCGGGGATAAGGGAGACTAGCTTGAATCCAAAACCAAAACCAGAACAACAACCAAGGGTGATAAGGTAATACCAAATCCAGAACCAGAACCTCCCTTGTTTTGCTCACCTCTAGGCAGACTAATTAGTTCTGTTATGAAAAAAACTTGGCAAGTCTAAAGAAAATTCAAGTCACTTGAAAAAAAAAGTTTTGATGTGCTGTAAAGAGACACTGACAAGCATTTTGCATCACATGATTTCTAACTGAAAACCCACATTTTATGATTGCTTGCCTTCTTTAAAATACATTGACATCGTATTTTGTATCTGCTTTCATTCTTAGTAGAGCTGAAATGTATGCTAATGGTGTACTTATAACCAACCTGTTTTGTCTCAAATCCTTGATCTTCTCATATTGCATATCTCCTAAACATTAGGAACACCCCCAAACAGTGCAGCCACTCATGATGCAATAATCTCCTCTTTGTCTGCTGCATTTTGAGTGGCTAGAGTGTGGTGGGGGTGTTCTCCAGTCCACGTAAGATGCAGTGGAAGTTTTTCAAGGACTGTAAATAAATGCGCTTTGGTGCGGTAACACCAGTATGGTGGACAGTCTGTTTTTCACTTTTAGAAAGAAAAAGTGAAGCAGAATCAAAATACTAACTACATCAGCAGTGTCTACAGGGTATGCCCAATCATAACATGTATTTTAAACTACAGCCACTTTGATGCCTAAGAAGCTTGACAGTGTCCCTTCAACCAGATTTGACATGGACTTACAGTAAGCAAAAAACTGTCATTCTGTATGTGTGCCTTTAAATAACAAATGTTAACCCCTAAATCCCATTCAGAGTTTCTACTGACGTACTAAATCATGACAGCAAAGTACAACAAGACTATTTTTTGCATAATACAAGGTCAATCACCATTTGAGTTTGTTACAGGTGAATACATAGTTTTCTTCCTAGAATGTTACAGTAAGGGAATCAAGCCACTATTCATTATTTCAGAATGCTGAGGAGGAGTAGTATAATTTATTTTGAAGAAAAACAGCAGTTACGAGGTGGAAGACAAGGGCTATTTAGGTAATTAAGGGCCCCATGCAAAGAAGCTTCCTGGCCCATCTGCACTTGTAGAGGGCTGGCAAAAGCCACAGAGTGCACTATGGCACTCTGTGGCATCTATAATGGGGAACATGTTTCCTCTATGCACCTGATCCAGGCCTTCATTCCTGGCTATGGGGCTGGGTGGGTGGGATTAGTTCTGGCCAGGATGATGTGGGCTGGTATGAGCACAGTTCTAAGAACAAACTCCATGGTTTGGAGGGCCAGCATAGGGGCAATACCTACCCCTGCCTAGGGGCAGCAATAGCAGCTATGTGTCCCCTCTACCAGGCATCACAGAATAATCTTGGGTCCTGCTGACCCTCCCTCCTCCAGACCCCAGCCCCAGGAACCTCTATGGCAGGCTCAAGGCATCCTGGCACAGGTTGGTGCTCATTCACAAAAGTTAAATTTACCAGGGGGGAGCATACCCAACATGCCATTGTCCTCACATGGGTAGGGATCCACTTGCAGACCAGCATAAGCATCTGATTGGCATCTCATGGTCTGGATCTGCTCTGCCCACCCCTACTACACCTGGCTTCAACATGCAGTTCTGCATCATGTAGGCCATGGTTTCAGATGTCATCCAGTGCAGATGGATATCAAGGGAAGCAGGGCCACAGCTGGGATATCCTCATTTGAAGCATGTCCCAGCCACCAGTGTGGACTGAGACCTAATTGGTCAGGACAAACAGAGAAGTTCAGACTAATGCAGAATCACATTGTTTACAATGTAGAGAAAAAACAAGCAGCATTCTGGGAAAAGTAGTTGCTTGACCAATACTATGACATTTGTTGCAAAGGGGAAAATGGCTACAATTCCCAGCAGCATGTTTTCTGCAAACAGTTCCTAAACTACCTGCTGTGAAGCCGTATAGAGCTCAACACTTTCTATAGCTTTACATTCTAGCTGCACACAGGTCACCTCCTGCTGAGTTGCTATTCCTTGGAGGGGGCAATATATGGGGTTATTTGCCTTTTTTTATTTTGACTACACCCACCAGTCTGCTAGTAAGAAATCTGCTATTAGCTTTACTGAGCAGACTTTGAAAATATATCACCCTGGACACTGTGTGTATTAGTTTCCCACCACTACTACTCTATTTCTTGAAAGAGGAGAGCAACTACAATTGCCAGCAGCATTTTGTAATGTACAAGACTCTTTTGTAATGTCACGCTGCAGGATCACTTTGAAATCACCATTAGCTGCCTCATGTAGTAGGGCCCCGCTTTGGGACAGGGGAACGGCATAGGTGGGGTTCCACCAGCAAACATGAGTCATCCCTTCAGCCACTCCATTGCTATCTACTTGAACTGACAGAACTATACTGACCCCAGTTTCAGGAACAGCTGATGGCACCAGTTAGAAAAAAGGATAATGCAAGGTTATAACCCCTTTAAGACTCCACCATGTCCCACTCTTAACTTGGTCAGAAAGGATGATACAAATTATATGGTGCTGTCCCTTCTCTAAAGAGATTAAGTGAACTACCTCCATGATGTCGATGATTAAATATGTAGACAGGTATACAACACTAAGGAATAAAGAGCAAATAGTGAACTGTAGCATCTCTGGGGCTAAGATCAAGGATATAGAAAACATGCTGCCCAATGTATTAAAACCAGCTGGAGAGAGGCCCTTGGTGGTGTTACATGCAGGGACAAATAATACAAGATGCCAGACAGTGAATGAGGTCTTACAGGAATTTAAAGAGTTAAAGCAAAAAGCTGACGATTTACAAGCATAGCTAATTATTTCAGAAATCCAACCTGTGCCTAAGGCAGGTCAAAAATGGACAAGGAAGTTAAGAAACATCAATAACAATCTTAGGAGGAGGTGTTTGGAAAATAATATTAAGATTATTAAGTCATGGGAAGATTCTGAGCGACAGTTCAACTTATTTGCTTATGATGGACTCCACTTAAGTATACAAGGGGCTAGATCAATATGTAGGCTTATTAATGAAGCAATAGTAGAAGCCAATTTAAACTGAGAGAGTTGGGGGAGAGGGGAAAGGCAAAACCTTGAAATTAGCACTAGTTACCCACACTGTGCACCTGATGTAAATAACTTACCCGCTGTACCACAAGCCTCTGATACTACAAGAAAAACATGTAGAGAAAACAAGGCAGTAGAGATCAAAGCAGTGTTAATAAATGTAAGAAGCCTGGCAGATAAAATTGAAGATCTAAATTTACTATTATAGGAGGAAAACATAGACCTCTGTGCTATTACAGAGAAGGGGCGGCAGGAAGAAGAGTGGGGAAAAACCATTCCAGGCTTCAACCTGTTTTGTACGGACAGACATGGAAAAAGAGGGGGAGGAGTGGCGTTATATATTAGGGACATATATGAGGCATATGAAATAAGGCCCATCCCACATATTAATAAGGGGTAGAGCAAGTATGGGTAAATGTAATACAGCAAGGAACTAGGAAAATCTCTATAGGTGTATGCTATAGGGCCCCAGGTATGTGTAGTGAAGATAATGCTAGGTTTCTGGCTGCCATTGAGAATATGGCACTAAATGGCAGGGCGTTATTAATAGGAGATTTCAACCTACCTATTATTGATTGGATAACATATTTGGGCAACAACACATTATAAAGGGATTTCCTTGACTTAATGAGTGCCAGCAGACTAAAACAATACGTTAACCAGGATACCAGAGGCCACAACATTCTTGACTTGGTCCTGAGTAACATGGGTGAGGATATAAAAGACTGTGCTGTTCGAGAACAGCTAGTTCCAAGCGACCATCATATGGTCGAATTCAAAATTGTAGGAAAAAAAATCATCACCAAGGGGCAGACAAAATGAAAATGTTGGAATTGGGCCAACTATGCAGAGATGAGGAATTATCTTGCTGGCTAGAAGTGGGAAGAGGAATTCAGAGAGCTCACTATCCAACAAATCTGGGACGACATAAAGACCAACTTGGAATACTGCATTAATCATCATGTCCTGAAAAAAAACAAATATAATACCCAAGGAAAAATCCCTACATGACTGAATCCCACACTTAAACGGTTCACTAGGAAAAAGAAAAAAGCCTTTCAAAAATACAAACAAAATCCCTCAAATAACAGGTTAAAAAATTCAAAATTGCAGCCAAATGATGTAAAATAGCTATTAAATGTGCAAAGGCATATGAGGAGGAAAGAGTGGCTAACTTAACAGCAAGGAACAAAAAAACTTTCTTTAACTATATGAACAACCAAAGAAATGGGGCCACCAAAATAGGACCAATAAAGGAAGATGGGGAAATGATCACTGATGAAAGAAAGACAGCAAACACATTTAACAAATATTTTCTTAGTGTGTACCAAACCAAAATCAGTAAAAAAAGCCAAATGAAAGTAGAGCAGACTACAATAGATGCTATAGAATTTGATACCACCACAATACTAGCCAAATTACTAGGCATGAAGACTAACAAATCTCCAGGGCCTGATGGACTTCCACCCACGTATAATTAAAGAACTGTCCAAGGAGTTGGCTGGACCAGTTGGGTTTTTGTTCCGACTGTCCCTGAGGAATGGGGCAATCCCAGAGGATTGGAGTTTGGCCATTGTCACGCCCATTTACAAGAACGGGGTGAAATCAGATGTGGGTAATTATGGGCCCATAAGCCTAACAAGTGTTCTCTGTAAATTAATTGAGGGACTCATTAAGGAATACTTGGAGATCATGTCCGGGTTATGGGGCATTCAGACAGTACCCAGCATGGCTTTACACAGGGGAGGTCCTGCCAGACTACTGTAATTTGCTGAGCTTTCTCGGGATAGTGAGTAGGGCTCTGGAGAACAGTTTATCTGTGGATGTGGTATATCTTGATTTCTCCAATGCCTTTGATTTAGTGCCCCATGAGGGGCTGATTGGCAGGCTTGAGGAGCTGGGTGTTGCTCCTCAAATCATTAAATGGACTGAGGCTTGGCTTAATGGCAGGAGACAGAGAGTAAGCATTAGAGGGTATTAATCCGACTGGGGAGAGGTGACCAGTGGAGTCCCTCTGGCCTCAGTGCTGGGCCCAGTGCTCCTTAACATTTTTGTATCCTCCCTAAATACATCAATTAATGCATGGATGTCTAAATTTGCAGAAGATTGTAAGGTGGGAGCTATTGTAAGAACTGAGATAGATGCACAAAACTTACAAATAGATTTGGATGCAATAAGTTCATGGGCTGTGTCACATAAGATGAAGTTTAGTATAGGAAAATGCAGTGTTATGCACTTTGGTCACAATAATATTCTTTTTTGAATACAACTTGTGCGGCCACACCCTAGAAACTGTGGAAAGTGGAGAAGGACCTAGGCATTTTGGTCACAAATGATCTTACATTTAGACAACCGACTACCGCAACAGTTAGTAAAGCCAATAGAATGCTACATTGCATTCTGCACAGTATCAGGTGTAGGGACAAAACTGCGTTGCTGCCCTTGTACAAAGCATTGGTGAGGCCGCTCGTGGAGTACAATGTGCAGTTCTGGAACCCACACAACAAAACTGATAATAGGAACCTTGAGAGAGTGCAGAGAAGAGCAACTAAAAGGATCTATGCTCGTCAGTCCCTACTATATCACAATAGGTTGAGGGAGTTGGATTTATATTCATTGGAGTACTGACGTTTCAGGGGGTAGTTATGTTTGGTATACTCTGCTTTTAGTAAAATGGATTTCTGGGAATGTGTAGGACTAGATAAGAAAGTTACTTATCAAACTACTAGAACACATGACTACCAACTGAAGGCAGAACTGTATAAATCCAGTGGGAGGGAGCATGGATTAACCAGAGAGTCATGTCCATTTGGAATAGATGTAGTTAGCACTGACACAATTACATTGTTTTGGGTTTTTTTGTGTGATCTGTTTACCTTCCTCCTACACTCTGACTTCCACTTCTCCTTCTGGTGTTCTAGCACTTCATCCCCCTTACAGTCCTCTTCTGGAGCACCTCCTCTCACAAGGATTGCAGCCAACCCCGAGTTGACCCCGGCATATCCCATGGCAAGGTGGGTCCCCCTCCTCCAAGGAGGAAGGCACCGGGTGGCAGGGAACCCCAGCACACTATGTTTTCCATGGTCCGGGGTGCTGCTGTAGTGGAGGAGGCTCCCGGAGGTTCCAGGGAACATGGAGAGCGGAGGCCATCATCCGGCAGCATCAAAGCTGATTTTCCATTTTTTTTTGCTTGTTTTTTCTTGGTCCCTCCTGCACCGCTTTGTGTAGTACCCCCAGTCTCCACCGGGAGCCACTACAAGTGGAGCTATCCCCTCATCCCTCCCCAGGAGAGGAGAGGAGAGCAGTCCTCCAGATGCTCGATCCTCTCCTCTCCTTTCCCCTGCCAGCCCCCGGCGCCCGAGTCCGTTCCTGAACCCGGGTCACCAGCGTGGTTCGAGCTGTTGTATCCAGCGTCTCAGCCCTCTATGCCACTGGGCTGGCCAATTACATTGTTTAATAGATGCTGTTTGTGGTGCTACAGGGTTACCACAACAATAATAGACAGCATTCCCTAGAACAACAAGACTCCTTGGCGTAAGCTATTGCCTTGAATCTGACTTATGATTATGAAGTCCTCCAGCCAAGAGTGAAAGATCTGGGGTCCTCTACACAGTCATAAGTAACTGCTGCTAAGTAGTCATAATGCACACTTAGTAACAGTCCCTGCTCTTATGCCCCTGTGCACAATGAGAGACACAAGTCTTCACTGCATGATTGCGAAATACTTTGATGCTCTGTGGGGAAAGGAGGTGGGGGGGGGGCTGACATACTTAAAGCATGCTCAAACCATGGCAACCCTCACACACCCATCCATAGAGTTTTATGACAACCTCCACTGATAAAATTGTTACAGGAAAACAATAAGTGAGAAGAGGCAGTGAGAGACAGAGATCATCATGACCATGAAATGGATGGAGGTGCAAGGAGGACTGGAGCTCAGGATGGTGAGGGTTCCAGGATGCCAGGGAACAGAACCAACCTAGGTGCAGGTGGAGAACCACTGAACCAGACGGGAAGAATTTTACCTACCAAAAAAGGGATCAACAAAGTTGCTCAGATGTAGACCTGATGGTACACAGGGTAGGTAGGTGGGGAAACACCTCAGATGCAGCGCTAGTTCCCACATGTGATGTGCATAGCATAGAAGCATGTGACTGATGATATGCTATGCACAGCACTCTGTGGCTGTTACTTTATAGCATGTAATGGGTTCAAACCTCATTTGCACCAGTAACTAAGTGAATCACTTGTGTGAGAGGGGTTGTGGTTAGCAGGGCAAGATGGTGGAGGTATTTTAGCTGGGCACCTCTGGGCACAATACTCTAAATGGTTTAAAATGTCTGGAAGAGAAAGAGATTCAACCCAAACCTAAATTGTTGAGTGGCAGAGGTTCATGGCAACTGGAAAACAAAGAAGCAAGCAACTCAAGTTAAATTTAGAGCAAACACAGCTGCCGAGAGAGCAGTGCAATTCACATGAGGTTTGTACCAGGCTGCAGGCCCAGGCAGCAGCGAGCAGGAGAATACTATGACAAAACTGGAGAGAACACTGGCTGGCATGCCGGCTACCCTGCAACATGCAAAACAATATGAAGGCCGGGTTCACTAACATAGCAGCACAAATTAGCCATATCTAGGGAATTGTCACCAGACAATCCGAAACATCGGTTGACCACTTTACCAGGATTGACGAGCTGGAACAGCGAGTGAGTGGGCTTAAGAACACCATTGTGTCAGTTACCCATGACTGCAACATGCTTAAGGAAGCCATCAAGAAGTTGAGGGAAAGAGCTGATGACCAGGAGAACCGGTCCCGTGGGTCCAACCTGCATATTACAGTCTGCCTGAAGGAGCTGAGGGCCAAAACCCTGAAGCTGGATTAAAGCAATAGTTGTTAAAGCACCTTCTGATAAAGCCAGGTGCCCAAGAATTTCAAATTGAAAGACCTTGCAGAGTCGGTTCCCCTCCTTAATCAGTAGACCACCTCCGACACTGTCTCATTAAATATCTCCGCTATACAGATAAGGAGACAATGCTCAAAGCTGCTAAAACCCAAGGTTTGATCTCCATAAAGAGAGGGTCCTCATTTGTCAATTATCTTGTCAATTTCAATGAAACTGACAACGTCTGCAGGCTCTGATTTGAAGTCCTGGGGAAGGTGCCTCCAAGCTGCGCCATTATTGAGCTCTCTTTGTAAGCTCAGGGGGTGTGATCATGATTGAGTACTAATTTGATTAAATTAATGCTTCAGGGGTTCAGCTCTGGTATCCCGTGATAATAGCAACTGCAAAAGAGCGACTGTCTAAAGGACAACTCATTTGCAGCGCTGCACATGTGAGCTACCCTGTAAGGGTAGCGACGGAATGGGACAGTGAGGGTAGGGATGGTCGAGGGAAGGTTACAATGGTGACTGGAAGGGCAGGGATAGGGAGGAGGGTTTGTGTCAGGTAGTGTGGCCTGCTGCTGCTGAGCTAGCCATGTGGTGGTGGTGGTGAGGGTGGCTAGCTTCGGTGCAGCAGGTTCGGGGCTGGGGGCTGGGGAAACATTTTGTTGCTGCTGAAAATATATAAATATTTTTTTCAGACTGTCTCCCCTTCCCTGACATGCACCCCCTGGAGTTGGTTATCTAAAATCGGGGGGGGTGCCGACACAAGCATTAATGCTTGTTTCTGTTGTGTGGGTTTATGTCACTGGTAAGTGTACACCGACGATTTGCTTTCTGGTGATGTACACTTGCTGTTATGACCAGGGCCCCTGGTGTTCTGCGGCAGAATTTTCTGATTTCTACGGCATGATTTATTCATTTCTCTGGCAGAATGCAGTCCTCTCATTGGCTAAATATGATGTGATGTCATCGATGACATCATATGCTACGCATAGAGGAGGCGTTTCAGGATAAATGAGGTGGGAAAGAAAGCCTGACACTATGAAAAAACAGTATATTTATATGAAAATTCACCAAAAACAATGAATTCTGCGGCACTATTTATATTCTGCGGCATGATGCAAATTCTGAGGCAAATTCCACAACCGCAGAACCGCAGAATTCCAGGGGCCTTGGTTATGACATAGAACCTTCACCCCTCACGGTGCATGCCTGTTGTTGCCAATCACTGCCTCCATAGCTCATGCGGCACTGCTGTTTGTTGCCTGCTGATATTGGGGATCAAACCTGATCTGGATCCCAGGTCTAAGGACTTTAATGCCCACCATATTGAAGACTCTCTCCCTGCATGTCAACACCTTTGGTGAGTGGCCCCAACCATGTCATGGGACATGGGTACTGCCCCTCCCCCCACCTAAAGCTTGAACCTCCAGGGAGCTTTTCGAGACTTGCTTTGTTGGTTTATGCGGTCATCATTCAAAGCTCACGTTTTCATGTGAGATGGGGAAATGAACACATAAAGACACGTGTTGAAGTCCTGAATATGTTTATGAAGGTGTTAGTACTGTCTTTGTATTTTATTTTTCCTTTATGGCAGTGGCATTTACTCCCTGTTTTGTTTGGGTGTGATGAGGTCCTGAACTTGGAACTCTGCAGTGGTCTGTGTGGCATCAGCTGGACTCTTGATCCTGCCCCGCTGGGGGGGGCACACTTGCAGGGAAGGGGGTGAAACCAGCACTTGCCTCCTCAATCAGGGAGGCCAAGGAACAAAGCGGGGGACGTGGGAAGAAGGCAGCCCCATTGCTGTGCATGGACACTAGGGTTTTTGCTTTTGCATCCAGTTGACAGAGGGCAGGCTCTCCAATCATGTGGCTGCTTGTCCCTAAATAAACTTGTAACCTCCTTGAAGGCTAGGAGGTGCTCTGCCTCACCAAGAAATTCTCTTTCTTTATCATTTTTCTTTCTCTGTTTTTCTTTTTACGCATCATTTATACATTAACCTGCTTGCACATGCACATAGGGAAGAGAAACCCTGAAGCCACCTATAGGCTGGGAGGGGAGTTGCTGGCACTCACAAAGGAAGAAAGAGACTTGGGCATCATCATCACCGATGACCTGAAATTATCCAAGCAGACCTCTGAAGCAGTAGGTAAGGCTAGGGGGATGTTAGGATGTATTAGTAGGGGTATCACAATTTGTAAGAGGGAGGTAATAATCCCTCTTTACAAGACACTGGTTAGGCCCCATCTGGAGTACTGCATGCAGTACTGGAGGCCACACCTTCATAAGGACATTAACCAAATTGAGGCAGTCCAGAGAAAGGCAACCAAAATGGTGCAGGGACTGCATCAGAAGACATATGAGGACAGATTAATGGAGCTCAATATGTATACCCTTGAGCAAAGGAGGGAGAGAGGTGATATGATCGAGACATTCAAACACCTTAAGGGCATTAGCAAGGTGAAAGAATCTAACATGTTTAAATATAAGAAAAATAGCAGGACAAGAGGACACAGCATGAGATTAGAGAGAGGCCAATTAAGGGGGAATGTTAGGAAATTCTTTTTCACAGAAAGGGTGGTGGATGCATGGAACGGCCTACCTCAGGAAGTGGTGGCTATGAATACAGTGCAGGGCTTCAAACCGGCGTGGGATAGGCATAAGGGAGCAATACAGATGAGTATGAATAGATAGGCCACTGACAGAGCAAAGGCCGATTGCACATTTATAAGGTAGAAAAAGAAATGGGCAGACTGGATGGGCCTTGCAGTGCTTATCTGTTGTCAACTTCTATGTTTCTATGTTTCTATATTATGTGCCTATTATCTACTACAACTTCTTCACCACAGGTTTGCAATGGATATCTGACCTGAGTGGTCTAGCTTAGTGCAAGAAGAGTGGGGCAAGACTGCTATTACTGTGTGGAGTTTTTTCACTGTAATAATGGGTTTACTTATGCCTGATTGTAAAGTTTTGTTTGTGTCCCACCAATTCAAGGTGAGACAAAGTTCATTGTTGGGCTTTTGGGAGAAACGGCGGCGGGGGGGGGGATTAAGAGGTAAAAATGAAGTCATTTTATTGGATACGATTCATGTTGTATAACTTAACTTTCTTGTATGTCAGAGAAGAACCAGAGTTGGTAAACCAATACACTAGTACCGTATGTCTCCTGTTCCTGTACCCAAATGGATAATAGAATTAATATTTCAACATGCAATGTGAATTGAGAACAGAGGTGAGGAGGTCTAGGGTGAAAGTCTTACTCATGCAGGAGACCCGTGTGTCCACCAGTGAGGCCAAAAAAACAACAAACAGTATGGGCGATAAATGGATCATTTCATGCTTCTCTTCTAAGGATCAGGGGGTAGCTTTCTGGTTTCCCCGTGGGATCCAAATGGATATACATAACACCTGGTTTGACTCAGCTGGTAGGTATGCCCTAGCTAGGATACAACTTGCTGGAAAGGGAGAGCTGTCAGTCACTTCTGTTTATGCCCCTAATACAGAGGACCCTGTTTTTTTCCAAGGACTGGCTATTGATTTGACTTCCATGCTGGGACCGTGGGTGACAGGGGGAGATTTTAACTGCATTACTGATATGATTCTGGACAGGTCCAACCCCTTCCCCATAGTGGCCTCTAAAAATGCCAAAGCCCTTGAAAAGGTAGAGGAGGTGTTTAACTTGGTGGGTGCTTGGAGAAATACGCATTCCAGTGGGCGAGAGTACAACTTTTTTTCTCATGCCCACCACTTCTACACCAGGCTGGACAGGCTGCTGGTCAGTGCCCACTTGTGACTAATATTTCCTCCATCAAATACTCCCCTATTTTAATATCGGATCATGCCGTGCTCACTATGACCATCACAGCTTTGGGTTCAGCCACTGTGTGCTGTTCTTGGAGGCTAGATCCCTTGTTACTTAAAGACTGGAGCTTTGTTACTCACATGTCGAGTTCTATCCAATAATTTTTACACTACAACAAAAAGGGTGATACCTCAAATGGATGCAGATGGGAATCTCTGAAAGCATACATTCAAGGGCAGGTGATAGCCTACTCTGCACATAAAAAATGACAGAGAGGAGGAGGAGGAGCTGGAACACCTCAGAATGAAAATAGCAACCTGTGAGGAGGCTCATAAAAATAGGCCCTATCCAAATCTTTATAATGTTGTGCAAAAGTTGAAGTGGCAGTTTAACCTGCTGAGCTGTGCACAGGTAGAGAGATCCATCCTGCTGGAATCCATCCTCCTGGAGATCCATCCTGCTAGAGATCCATCCTGCAGGAGATGCATCCTGCTGGAGATCTATCCTGCAGGAGATCCATCCTGCTGGAGATCCATCCTGCTAGAGATCCATCCTGCTGGAGATCTATCCTGGTGGAGATACATCCTGCTGGTGCAAGCTGATGCTTACTTCAATGGAGATCGGGAAGAATACCTAGCATGGCACCTGCTCAAGAGGGAGAGCAGATGCACCATTGGATAAATGCGCAAGTGCTCAGACTCACTGACCTTTGACTCAGGAGATGTGGCAGAGGAATTTACTTCCTTTTGTAAATTCCCTTTTCACATCAGAAGTCTCACCTACTATTAGCCAAATGGATAACTTCTTCACAAAAGCCCAAGTTTAGTCCTTATGCCCTACTGTGTCCCAAAAACTGGACCCTCCCCTGAGCAGAGAGGAAATTCACAGTGTAATTAAATCCCTCAGGAGTGGCAAGGTGCCAGGCTGTGATGGGCTACCATTGATTTTGTCAAAACTTTTAAATCTGACCTAGTCGAGCCCTTTTATGATATGCTTGTCAAGGTCCTAGAGAGGGGAATGCTGCCTGCCTCCATGCAGTCAGCAACAATTACAGTGCTTCCAAAACCAGGCAAGGACCCACCTTATGTGCCTCATATAGGCCAATTTCCTTACTCACAATGGACTACAAGATATTGCACAAAAGTAATACCACCAAAATTGAACCCCCTCTGCTAGCCTTAATTCATACAGATCAGGTGGACTTTGTCAAAGGACGGCAGGGGAAACATTATGTTTGGAAAACACTGCACATAATCCACCAGTGGTCAAAAACCCACCTGAACCACAATGCAGCGGTCCTTGCCCTGGACAGAGAAAAAGCCTTTGACCGCGTGGAGTGGGGGTATATGATGGAAACCCTTAGACATATGGGAATAGGCCCACAACTATTAAATTGGATCTGGGTAATTCACTCCTCGCCAGCAGCACAAATAGTAATAAATGGGGATTGACCTCATCCTTCCCTTTGGGGAGAGGTACCAGGCAGGGCTGCCCACTTTCTCCACTATTGTATATTGTGACCCTTGAACCTCTGGCCAGGCATTCAGGACTCTGGGGGAGGGGGAAGTGATCATAAGGTTGACTCCTTTGTTGACGACCTCCTACTGTACCTGGGGAGCTCTGGTCATGATCTGCCAGCCATCCATGCTCTGCTAGGAGAATACGGTTTCCTCCCCAGGGCATAAAATCAACTGGACAAAGAGTGAGCTGATGCCCATTGGAGTAAAGGACAGGAACCAACTGATGGCCAGCCTAGGGGGTTAACAAATGGTTCATCAGATTAAGTACCTGGGGATATGTGGTATACGTCCCCCACAGCGACAAGTCGACAGTGACTGACACTATAGCGACAACAGCACCAGGTCGATGTAGTGTCAGCGTTGGACCCCGGCACTGTTTTCTGGGGGTCTTGCACCCTCTCCCCAAATCAGCTGTGACTCAGAGTAGATTATTTTAATTGAGGGGTACGGGGGCACAGCTTCCCAAAGAAAACATGGGATCTAGAGACCACCTTTATGCTGACATAAATCACGGTCAACATAAAAATTTAAGCTGTACCGTCAGTCGACAAATGTTTGTCGCCGTACGGTCATAGATCCTGGATATATATATCAGCTAAGCTCAACTTATTGTATGGTAAAAAAATGTAAACCCCTGACTCTTAAAATCTCGGATGAGTATTATAGATGGCAGTCACTACCCTTGTCCTTAATTAGGCGTATTAACACCACTCAAATGATCATACTCCTCAGGTGTTTATACTTATATCAAGTCTCTCCCTATACATGCCCTGCTGGCCCATTTTAGGCATTTAAACTCTATCATACATATGTTTTTAAGGAAGGAAAAATCTGCCTGTATAAAAAGGGTACTCTTGCAATTACCCAGCTCAGTTGGAGGCACAGACCTCTCTAACTTTCATAATTACTATTGGGAGGCCCAACTGGCCTTCTTACTTGCGGGAATAGATACTCCTAAACCATCATGGTTCGTGCTAGAGGAGGAGGAGCTGAAAGAGGATAGGTATTTTGAATATTTCTCTGGTGGCTGTCATCCCCCTCTTGGAGGGCAGTACATTGGAGGTTGAACCACCCATTGCTACCTTCCTTGGGCTGCAATTATTTCTGCCATGAATAGTAGGGGTTTATGCTCCATGCAGCTTCACCAAAGACTGCTGGCCTGGTGCCACCTGTGTTTGAGATCAGTGATGCAGCTATACAGGGGAACTAGATTACTAGAATTCTTAGAGCTGGTGGAGGAGTGGAGCATCCCAGTGGGAGACTACGTTGTATATCAAGCAGTGTGGCACAGACTGGGCTTACTTCTGGGTGGTTCATGTGGCTGGGGAGCTCCATCTCCATTTGAGGAGGAACTGTATAACCCTCAGCCCTGCAGCAAACCTCTCACAACTTACTATTGCATCCTCCAGGGAGGTGAGGACCAGCCATGGGATGCCATTAAAGGGAAATGGGAGCAGGAGTTGGATATAATCATTGATTCTAATACTTGGTGGGCAGCATCAAAACACCTCCATGTGTGCTCCCAGAGAAATAAGCTATGGCAGATCCATTTTATTTTCATGTGCAGAGCTTACATGACCCCCAACAGATAGCGTAGCATGAATCCCAAGAATTCTGATGCCTGCCCTAAGTGTGAGCAGGAAGGGGTGGATTTCTTGTACCTAGCCCGTACATGCCCCAAGGTAGCCCCATTCTGGCATTAAAAATGCACCGTATAATGACAGGGGTCTCAGGATACTCACCCTCAAAGTCTCCACTTGAACTCATGCTGGGGGCGAAACCTTCAGGTGCTAGGAGAGGTAAAGAATTGGCCTTATGGCCCATTGCCCTTGTTACTGCCAAAAAGACAGTGACTCAAAACTGGATGTCACCCAATGCTCCAACCATCACATTGTGGCCCCAAAACATGAAAGTGTGCTTGGTCTTGGAGAAAATACAACTTACAGCAAATGGCTTAACACAGACATTCTCCAACATTTGGGGCCCCCTGCAACAGGAAACAGAAAGTGGTTGGTTCCCTGGCTGATTCTCCTCTTCCTTCCTTTCCTTCAGCCAGCCCTGGTGGAGATGGAGGGGGGATAACTTGCATTTACACTCCTCATCATATTTGGGATAGGTGTATGCATTCAATACTGTTAACACTTTGGCTGCAGAGTTGCCTTGGGTTGAAGGGACACTGTCAAACCCCTTAGGCCTCAAAGTGTCCCTTGTTTAAAAAACACATTTTATGATTGCCAGCATTCTGTAAAGACTACATATGTAGATAGCAGTTTGATTCTGATTATTTATTTCTTTTAAAAAGTGGAAAAAGAGACTGCCCACCATACTAGTGTTACCCCACCAAAACAGGTTTGTTTACATTCCTTGATCAACTCCAACTGCATCTTTCCTGGACTTGGGAACACTTCAACACAATCTAGCCTCTCATGTAATAGCTGGAGTTTAGGTGGTTACTGCCTCATGAGTGACTACACTGTTTGGGGTGCTTCTAATGTTCAGGAAGTATTCAATAAGAATAGATTTAGGATTGAAACAAAACAAAGTTGTTTATAAATATACATTAGCATGCATTTCAGAAAATATTTCTCCCTATCCCGTCCCTGAACCCAGATCCTCATATGCCAAAGCCAGCCACCCTCACCACTATACCACACAGGCTGGCTCGGCAGCACCAGGAATACTGTCCCACGGAAACCCTCTATCCTATGCCTCCCCTTCCCCTCGCTATTCCTGCCTTCCGGTCACCCTTCTGAATGGTTGCCTTCAACCTGGTTACTACCCTGGGGGAATTTTGAAAGCTTTTGCAAAAATCATGAAATTTGTTGATCGTTTTGCAAAACACTATCCATGAGTTCGGACCAGTCATACACCTAAAATATTATCAAGGTGGAAGAAAATGCTGGGTGGAGTGGCAAGAAAGTTATACTCTTCAGGGACTTCATAGTTAGAACATAGAGTGAGGAGAATGGATATTGTGGGGCCATGATGGTGGTATATGTGAAGTGATGTGATTTGTCTGCCCGAAGCACTGGTCAAATGAGTGCTCACCAGGGCAAAGCAATGCAACTGGAGGGAGGAACAAGGAAAACAGGAAGCTCATTTCTGCAGATTAATCAACGTGCATTCCAAATGTAAAGCAGAATGAAAGCATTCCAGCAGCAGGCTGGTTCTCAAAGAACGAAAGTCATATAGTTGGGACCAGCATTCAAAATAACAAAAAGCACAGTGCTGTGCTTAAGCAAAACAGACAAATCAAACACCTGACCCTGACACTTTAATATGTAAACCTCTTCTTTCTGAAGAACAGGTTTACACCTTGACACTCCAGGACTTGGTGTACACCTTGAAGTAACAGGGTCAGGTGCAAATTTGTTTAATTTTGCTTTAGAACAGCACTGCACATTTTATTAAATTCTGGCTCAAACTAAAGGACTTTTTTCACTGACAACCAATCTGCTTTTGGAGTACTTCCTTTCTACTGCATTTGGAAGAGGACACAGACTGCCAAATGTCCACACTAGCATGACTACCAAGGGGAGCTCAAGTCCTGAGGATGTGAGGCCAATCACAGAACTATGAAAGTTCCTAATGGGTGATGATTATACTGGGTAATGAACGGAAGAAGGCAAATTCTCATTATTACCGTTCACCCACATCAGTTGGTCTAATTTGTCCCATCATTTAACAGTACGGTATCTATCTCCCTTTTAAAAATATCCAGGGTATCACTATATATGACATCACTAGGTAGGTGGTTCCAAATCCTGCCTGTACGATGGAGGAAAAAGTTATGGGGAGCATGCTTTTGCTTCAGCTGCACCAAGGTTCTGGAACTCCCTTCCTGATCATATTAGATGCTTCCAGTCACACCAGACCTTTAAGAAAGAACTTCACTCTTTTCTCTTAGCCAATGACAAATGTTCCTGCACTGTACCCTGAATCCGCCTCCTAACTACTTATACCTTTAGGTAATCTCCCACTTAAAATGCTAAGTACTTAGGATTCTGCTGTATCTGTAAGACTCTTTTACCAATTGCTTTCTTGTTTGTAACGCCTGTACCTCATACATGTTTGCATCAAAATGTCATATGAGATTTGTGTTTTTTCCATTATCATTTTTCAGTACTGCATTACCTCTTGTAACTTGCTTTCTTACTGTTTTTGTAACTCTCATGCCTGAATTTAGGCAGTCTTTGTCTAGTGCACCTAATCAGTGTCGTCAAGGCACAGGTCAGGAAGCATAGGAAAACCAGGAGCAGTTGTAGAATTCACCAAAAATTATTTGTTTACACTAGCAGTATCATAAAATAAACTTGTTCAGTATAATTATAATTAAGGGGGCACAATTTAAAGTTAGAGGGGGGACGGCTCAGGGGTAATGTGAGGAAATTATTTTTCACGGAGAAAGTGGTGGACGCATGGAACCGCCTTCCTGGAGAGGTTGTGGGGTCTAAAGCAGTGGAGGAATTCAAACATGCATGTGACAGACATAAGGCAATTAAAGTGGGGGGTTGCAGGAAATAGGCTGTTGGTTAACTAGAATCTACAGCTTATCCAGTAGGTAGGGAAATGGGCAGATTGGGTGGGCCAAGTGGTCCTTATCTGCCGTCAAAGCCTATGTTTCTATGGTTCTATTCCAAGTCCCACCACTCGCTCTGTGAAGAAGTTCTTTCTAATGCTGGATTTGAATCTGTCTCCTATTAGGCACATGCTGTACCCCATTGTTCATGCAGTCTTATTTTTGTGGAATATGTTATCCAGGTTCACTTGATTTATTCCTTTCATGTATTTAAAGGTTTCTATCATATCCCCCCATTCCTTCTTTGCTCAAGGGAGTACATCTGCAAATGTTTTAGACTAGATTTATACTGTTCTTGATGTAAGCCCTGGACCATTTTAGTGGCTCTCCGCTGCACTGCATGTAGGTTGTCTATGTCCTTTCTAAGCTGTGGTCTCCAGAACTGAATGCAATAGTCGAGCTGTAGCCTCACCAAAGTCCTGCAAAGAGGCCTTATCACCTCCTGTTTTCTACTTGATATGCCCCTCCCTATACACCCGAGAATGCCACTAGCTTTCTGTAGACAAAGAACCTCTGTGCGCAAACACTGAGGCAAGGGTTACCCCGAAGGGCATTTCTGTGCTGCCTTTTCACATTGCCTGCCCACTTTTAAGTAATCAGAAATCAGTACTCTGAGGTCTCTTTCAAGTTTTGTTGCTGTCAATTGATCCCCATCTAATGTGTAAGATTTGTTTGGATTCCTTCTCCCCAGGTGCATGACTTTGCATTTTTTGGCATTGAATTTCAATTGCCAGCTTCTAGACCATGCTTCCAAGCATCTAAGATCTGCTTCCATCTCTGCTATCTCTGTGCTGTCCACCCTGTTGCAGAGTTTTGTGTCATCTGCGAAGAGGCACACCTTTACCTGTAGGCCCTCAGCTATGTGCCCTCAGCTAATAGTGCAATCTACTGTGCACTAAAGTACCCTAAAATAACTTACCACGCAATGGGTAGTTGGTTAGGGTAAGACAGTTACTCAAAGGCATTAACAAGATCCAACAGACACAGTGTTTGGTCTGGTACCCTGGTACCCTCCATCACATCCTGAAGCTCAGAAGTGCTAAACTGTGTTAGGAAACATTTTTTCTGATAGCACAAAGGGCAAACTCTGTCTCTTTGCAGATGACACCAAGCACTGTGGAAGGATGGACATGAAGGAGGGGGTTAGGATCTTAGGGAAGCTCTAGCTACATTGGAAAGATGGCTCAGCATCTGTCATTTGGGGCTCCTTGAAAAAAGTGCATGATCAAGTACATTGGGACCATGAACCCTAGGGGTCAAGTACAGACTAGGTAGCATGACTGTACTGGTGTCCAAGAAAGAGAAAGACATTGGGATTGCAATTGCAATTAACCTGAAACCTTCCACACAATGCAGGAAGGTGGCAGTGAGGGCAAATAGGATGCTAGATTGCATATGTAGGGGATTACCAAGAGAAGGAAAGAGATCATACTGCTACTGTACAGATCAATGGGTACAGATCTATGGTGTGCCTAGAGTATTTGGTGTAGTGCTGTTCTGTAGATCCTCAAAAAAGACGTCAACCTACTGGAGGAAGTAATGAGATGAGCCAGGGAAATTATGCAGGGCCATCAAGAGACCTTGCATGTGCAGAGTCTTAATATGTATCTGCTCAAGAAAAACAAGCATTTGTCAATGCCGAACGTTCGCTTGCAGGTGTTTGCAGTGGTGTTTGGCATGTATGGTGATTTACCCTAATGCCCTGTGCGATTGCTGGTATTTGCACAATAAATTGTCAGCATGACCTATTTGTTACCCCCATTGTGCGCTACATAGGCGGAAACACGTTTTGGGCAGGATGTGAAAAATGACAGCTGTACTGCTCATAAGGAAGCGTGGTAAATGGCAATGTTGAAAATCTGGAGTGGAAATATTGAAAATTCGAAACCTAGAAGCGTAGGAACTGCAATGCACGCTGGTAAAACAGTGATTGTTAGGAATTTTTTCACCAAATTGTCAACATTGGCAGTTTAAAACCTCTGCTAATGAACAGTGACACTGTGATTTTCTTAATATGTCCCATACACTGAGTTCGCACACCGACTGTGCCATTGTGTGCTACATGGGCGGAAACACGTTTTGGGCAAGATGTGAAAAATGACAGTTGCAGTGCTCATAAGGAGGTGTGGTAAAATGGCAATGTTGAAAATCTGGAGTGAAAATATTGAAAATTCGCAAACTTACGAGCATGCGTAGGAACTGCACAACGCAGACTCATAAAACAGTCATATTTATGAATTTTTTCACCAGATTTTCAGCACAGCCATTTTAAGACCCCTGCTCATGATCAGTGTCACTGTGATTTTCTTAATGTGTCCCATACATTGAGTTTGCACACCGACTGCGCCACTGTGCGCTACATGGGCAGAAACACATTTTGGGCAGGATGTGACAAATGACAGCTGTACTGCTCATGAGGAGGTGTGGTAAAATGGCAATGTTGAAAATCTGGAGTGCAAATATTGAAAATTCTAAACATACGAGCTTGCATAGAACTGTCAATGCACACTCGTAAAACAGTCATTTTAGAATTTTTTCACCAATTTTCAAGATAGCCATTTTAAGACCTCTGCTCATGAACAGTGTCACTGTGATTTTCTTAATGTGTTCCATACATTGATTTTGCACACCGACTGCGCCATTGTGCGCTACATGGGCGGAAACACATTTTGGGTGAGATGTGAAAAATGACAGCTATACAACTCATAAGAAGGTGTGATAAAATGGCAATCTTGAAAATCTGGAGTGAAAATACTGAAAATTAGTGAACTTATGAGCCTGCATAGGAACTGCGCTATGCACGCTCTTAAAACAGTCATTTTTGGAATGTTTGCACCAAATTACGACAGGTTTGGGACCTTTTGAATGATGTTATTGTCATGGTGTTTGAGGCCAAAGGTGATTTCAAGACAGTGACTGTGCAGTGCCTGCGAAATCACCTCGGGCCCAAATAACACCATGACAGTGAAATCATTCATGAGAAGGTCCCAAAACCCTATGTTGAAAATCTGTGCAAAATTCCAAAAATGACTGAGATATGCATAAAAGTTGACCCCCATCTAGCCCATTATACAGCTTACCGGCATTTCCTCAGTTCGCAGTCGCCTTTGAAGAGTGCAGAGGCGTGTTCCCGTCCACCAAGATTGTCACGCAGGGTCCGGAGGTAAGTATGGGGTGAGGGGTTGTGGGAGGCTGGGTGCGCAGTGGGTTGGTGCGGCTTGTGGGAGGTGGGGTTGGGAGACACGCCATGGGACAGTTTTTGGTTTACAGGTTTGAAAAAAAAAAAAGACAATGTGGGACGTTTGCCACACTGGGGTGGGCTCCCAGCATAGCAGTAGATGGCTGGGGGGGCTGAGGAGCCGACGGGGGATTGGGCACCCCTGTCGGCGAAATAAAGCAAACGTCTACCACGCTGGGGTGGGCTCCCAGCATGGCAGCAGGATGGCTTTGGGGGCCGTGAGTCGACGGGGATTGGGCACCCCGTCAGCAACAATGTTTGCCACGCTGGGTGGGCTCCCAGCGTGGCATAAAGCTTTGGGGGCGGCATGACAGGCGTCGCGCTGGGGAGGTGGCAGCGTGGCGAAGGGGGTTGCGCGCCAGTATGGCAGTGGTGTTTTTCTTTGAAGCAGAGGAACACCACTGTCATACTGAGCTGCTGCACCCATTGGTGCAGGACCGCCACGCCTGCTCAAGGGAACAGTGCATTGTATGGAAGAGGCACACCTTTAAGTGTGCTGCTCTCCCAAAACGTTCCTTGCGCATGTGCGCAAGCGAACATAAAAATGAATGTGGGGACATGATAGACACCTTCAAGTACCTCAAAGGTATAAACAATGTTGACTGTAGTGAACTTTATGGGATCAGTGAGAACAGGAACACGAGGGGACATAGTTACAAACTGGAAGGAGAATGGTTTGAGAAAGTGGCTCAAAAGCACTTTCTCATGAAGAGAGTGGTGGCAGGGTGGAATAGGCTACAAGAGGAGGGAGAGAACATTAAAATAGTTGGGGGATTTAAAAGGAGGGTGAATAGAGTCTAAGGGAGGGTAAAAGTGTCAAGGGAGGGGGTTGAGGGCTGTGTAACAAAAGATGAGAGAGCGTCAAATCAGGCAGACTCGATGGACCGTAAGATCTCCTTCTTCTGCGGTAAAATGTGCATGTTTGTAAACACTTCTTCTTGCAAAGGATGATGAACCCATGGAACAGTCTATCAGCAAAGACAGTGTACATGAAGACAGTCAGGCTTTCAAGGTAAGTAGGAATGAACTGCTGCTTAGCAAAGGATCACTGAGTATGCTGGGTGGTAGAGTGGGTAGGGACTACTTTAAATTAGTACATCTGCACATCATACTTATTCCAAGCTGCATATGTAACCACCCCCCCCCCACTAATTTGGGATTTACCTTAATGTCTTCTTGGGCTCCTCAATGCCCAGTGCCAAGCTGGTGTCCTATCCCAGTATGATTCTGTTTGTTTGCATGAAATTGCTGTGCTGAGCCTCCGTGCCTGTCCCTTTAAGAGACTAGCTAATCTGTGTTAAGTAAATGGTCTGAGATGGGTCCGAGTAATTTGGGGTTTGCTACGAGCCAGACACTGTTCTGTTATGCTCCACTCTGCAGTCAATACTTGTGCAGATGGGGCCTGTGTGGAAACTGTGCTTGTTTACTGCTTATGTGCTGTTGTATTGGAAATAGAGAAGTTTGTTTAACCTGCTTTCCTTGCAGCTTATCTTTCTGAATGGAAGCCACCATGTTGGGTCTGGGACTTCCAGTAATTGGACCAATTATAACTCTAGGGACCTAATGGATCCTGGCCAAAGTGCCTCATGGGAAGGAAAACTGTGTTTTTTAGGTTGGCACCAAAACTGGCCTGAGGGGGAGCCTTAACTGTGACTGACAGTTTCCCCAGCCAACTTAAATGCTGGATTTACAAGGGAAATCCCCAGTGTGACAAGAGACAGTGGATCAGTTAGTTGGAGGTTGAAGTGTGAACAGCTCAAGCTTTCGAGCAGCTGCTCCCTGAACGGAGTGCAGGGAATTGGTGGGATGAGGCCTAACTTGCCTGCCTGCCACTTTTCTCCTGCTTGGGACTGCCTATTGCAAAAGTTGGATGTGTTCTGATTTAAATTGGAACTGCAGCAGAAAGAAGAAAAGAAGTTTACCAGTACTACATGCATTTTGGACAGAAGATTTGCTCCTGTGAAGCGAAGGGCCCAGCTTGTGTTTGAGACAAATTTTGTATCGATAGGTTTGCTCAGGGAAACTACTGAATTGGCAAATGGACTGTATCCGAACCGTACAAAGTTAGTGTGTCTTATTGTGAATGTGCTGAATGTGTGCTGTGGGTCGAGACCTGCATGCCCTCGACCCAACATGTTACACCAACTGGAGGCTTCACCAGCAAGAAGACAAATGAACTTTGCCAATTTGCTCATCCTGCCTGGACCTTTGCCAATCTGGCCCAGACTGATTGCTCTGCACCAGAGACTGTTTTGGCAAGAGACTAGCTTTGGGGATCCAGACCCTATGCAACAGCAACTCACAGGTTGCGGACACCTGGAGGAGAGGCCATGAAGTTGAGGTACATAGTGTCGGCCCTGCTTCCTCATGCACATCAATGAACACCATGAGGTCTCCATATCACCTGCCTTTCAGCAGAAACCTGGTAGCTTGAGTACAATCAGGGTAGCTCCCTGCAATGAGTATTTAAATCATCTGTGGTTCCATCTAATTGCTTTAACTTTGTAGGTTTACAAGGGACTAAGCCAACCGGCTCGGATTACAAATATTCTTCTTGTTATTGTGCACATTAACTGCTTTTCTTTCCATCAAGGGCCCCAACTTTAGCTGCAATGCCGGCCACCCCCAGGCAGCACCTCTGGCTAACCAAATATTCCATCCTGGGTACCCAGTGTTGTGTGACTATTATTTGGGACAAAAAAAAAAGTGTATGCCAAACCTGAATCAAATCAGATTACCAATCATTTGCCTAGATTCATGCCCCCTTCCTTGCTCACAACCCCTAAATAAACCTGACTGTCTGTTTTCACATTTAACCTGGCTAGTGTGCATATTATTAGTAGGGTTACCGTATTGAAAGTGTGCAGCTGGGGGGCATGGCTAAGCTGGAAACCAAGATAGTGCCTTAACTTGAGACAAGCTGCTGAACCGGAGTCAAGCATCTGTCGTTAACCCATCCGGTGGGAGAAGAGTACTGTTTAACAAGACACTTTGCCACTGGACCTGTTTCTCTACCTATTGGTGTAAAATCTAAACCTTCCATTTGGTGATTCGTGTGCACAATACCACTTTTCATTCTGGACATGAAGCAGCTCCAGGCCACATGGCGTACAACACCAAGGAGGTGGAGGAGCTCTCGATATGGGACATGTTTCAGACAATAATGCATCATATGGATGCATTAACCTTTGCAACTAACACCACGACCAGGGCACTCCAGCAGTTGGACATCTGGCAAGGGCAAACTGAGCATAAAGTTGATGTCCACGAGGAGGCCCTGCAGGGTCACTGCACCATACTGAGAGCTCAGGCAGCTCAAATCACACAGTTACAAGAAAAAATTGACTATATTGAAAACCGGAGCTGCCGAAACAGTTTAAGATTTCTTGGATTTCTGGAGGGCAGTGAGGGGGGGACAGTTGTTAATTTTCTGCTGCAGGCCTTACCAGAGCTCTTACAGTTGCCACCTGCTACTAGACTGACAATAGAATGGGCGCACTGTTCCTTGCAACAGAAACCAGCACCCGGGGACCGGCCCAGACCCATTTTGGCTAAATTCCTTAATTTTGCTGAGAAGGAGACTATACAAGCCAGAGCGAGAGAGCTTAACAACCTAAACTGGAGGGGTCATCACATTATGATTTTCCAGGAGTACTCGAAGGCACTGGCGGAAAGACGAAAGGCCTATACCGAAATGTGCAGACGCGTGTACGAGTTGCACATTCCTTTCAGCCTTAGATACCCAGCGACTCTCAAAATAACATATAATTGGACCTCACACCAGTTCTTCTCTCCAAAGGCTGCATTAGACTTTATAAATGCTACTTGGCCCCACTCGACTACAAGGTCCTTCAGTCCCCCTTCCCAGGCTGCTTCTGGGCCCTTGCAGGCAGAATACTTGGGTCATAGAGGGCTGACTATGGGTGATCAATATGTTGCACCTGGAGGATTTGATTTAGCCAAGAGGTCTGGCAAGGATTTGGAACCATGGACCCCCAGAACCCGCAAAAGACCACCCTCTGCTCCTCATTCTAAACAAGATCATCCACAAGACAGAAATAAAAATGGGGCACTGCCTGAAACCAATGTCGAGCATTACATGAGAGAGGAACCGCGTGAAGCATCCTACACCAGCCAGTTCTTTAATGAAAACCGGTTCTCACCGATTGCTCCTTACAACTGATCCGCATCGATGAATTTTTGGCTGACATGGACTAATCAGCTCCACCAGACCTGGAAAATGATCTGGCAGACCTGCATGGTTCCTGGGCGGAGGCCGCTGAAGACGCCCTGCCACTGGAGGAAACGAGACCTGTACCCAAGGCTTCGGGCCCAACAGTTGGAGCAGCACAGCAATTACCCAGGAAATCTAGAGACAAGACATCCCACTGAGACACCCTTGACTGACAGTCTATACAGATAAGTACCTATTGGGTATAAGGGTCTACCGGTAAGTAATGGTGGTAGGATAAGGGGAGTAAAAAGGGAAACTGGTATTCACTCGTGTTATAGCATGTGCACTTAATCCTAAAATGGGCAGCGTACATACTTGCCCCCCCACCAGACACTTTTCCAAATAGGATATTTGTAAGACCTGAACGCAGGTGTTATAGTGTTATGGTGGGCCTCACCCTGCCACACGAGGGGAAGGAATTCTATGAAACTGATAATTAGTGTGGCTGCATTCTACTGTCTGTATCATTCCCAGATTACACCCCCCCCCCAAGGAGTATTCCTCCTGAGAAGCTCGTACCCAACTCTCTACCCCTTTGGGGATCTTACAGTAATAGCAGCACTAGGCTCATTTCCATGTCCCCGCTTCTCCTGGAAACTGGTGCAAGAGATAGGACTACTCCCATCTTCCCTGACCACGGTTCTGGGATCTCCCCGGGGTACCATGGACATTCTGCAGCTCAGGAATGCTACTTTACCAATGGAATGTTTAATCAGTGTGTTTTGTTCTTTACCCTGTGTTAAAAGGGTGAGTATTAATAAAAAGCAAGGCCACTTGGTAGCAGGGGCTTTTATGACTGGTGTTCTTTAAGCTAGATACCCCCCACAGGTGCTACTCAGCTTGCCATTGGCTGGAGTTCCAGCCAGCTGAGTACAGTAGAGTCCTTACTTAGATTTTAATTTTGCCAGTTGGCATATGGTTACCTGGTTACATCTGGCAGCTATTTTTAGTGTGTTGTGTGTAAACGAATATTCCGTCTGTTTCTATTCCCTATAGCAGGATATTTGCAGCTCAGGCTGCAATTCCATAACTTCCCAGGGGCTGTGATGGATGGTTTTGGGCTTAGCTTGGACTAGGCTGGAGTAGACCATCTTCAATTCCCTCCCATATCTCATTGGATGACTAGCTAAATTTTATAGGATATTATATCCCCCTCTTCTTCAAAATGGCTGAGATCCCCTTCCATACCTGGAATGTCCAGGGGCTTAACTCACCCATCAAAAGGAAGAAGATTCTTGCCCATCTCAAGTGGTTGAAGTCCAGAGTGGCTTTCCTACAGGAGACCAAATTGACTCAAACCGACACCTCCATGATGCTGAAAGATTGGGTGGGGCAGGAGGTTCACTCGAGTGCCCCCACCAAGAAACACGGACTGATGATTCTGCTTCACAGGTCTCTGCAGTGGACCCTGCTAGACTCAGCTGCCAGTCAAGATGGTAGATGGGTGCTAGCAAGGTACAATACCCCCAGAGGCCCCCTAGTATTATGCAGTGTTTATGCTCCCAATTCAGATGATCCACGCTTTTTCCACAGTCTGGCTGATAGAATAGCAACCTTCCTGGTCCCTAACTGTCCTCTCCTGGCTGGAGGGGACTTCAGTCTTACCTTAGTTCCCACCTTAGACAGAAATGATAAGGGCAAAGAAACCCATATTAGAGGTACAAGAGCCCTTCTTCAGCTGATAGATAACCTTAGTCTCACAGATGCTTGGAAGCTTTTTCAACCTAAGGTGAGAGATTACACCTATCACTCTGAGCCTTATTCCTCCTACAGCAGGCTGGATTACTGGCTTGCATCCCCACTTATCCTGTGTAATGCCCTTGAGATAGTCATTCTTTCTCAGATAATTTCGGACCATGCTCCCATCCAAATCCTGTTACAATGGGGCAACCCTCCCCCTTCTTCTCCCCAATGGAGATTGGACCCCCCTCCTTATGAGACATCCAGACTTTATCCCGTGGGCCAAGAATGAAGCCTCATTATTCTTAGAAGCTAACCCATCTGCGGACACAACACCAGAGAATACATGGGAGGCATTTAAGGCCACCATGAGGGGTAACATTATGGAGTATGCCGCAGCAAAATGGAGAGAATGTGAATGACAGCTGTGTGACTTGGAGAAGCAGCTGGCACAGGCCGAAAGTTTCTTTAAAGCCATCCCCTCCCCTTCCCTCCCCTAGCTGCCCTCTTGGCAAGTTCATCTTGGGCCTACACTTCAAAATTAACCAATTGTTAAATCGGAAGGCAGAGGTGGCTATCCTCCGTCTTCGGCACACCTTCTGGGAAGGTGGGGATAAGGGAGGCAAGATTCTAGCTTACCAACTATGGTGCCAACAGGCTAGTAGGCACATCTCAGGACTGAAGGACACACAGGGGGTTGTGATATAATCACCACAGGCCATTAATGAGATTATAGCCACCTTCTATGGGAAAATATATTCTACTACACCCCCAAAGGCCATAGCAGATACTCAACCCTTCCTGGAAGGGCTGCAGCTTCCCAAACTGTCATGCCAACACACCTTAGAATTAGAGGCCCCATTCACAAAGCAAGAGGTGCTCTTTGCCGTCAGCACCCTCTCTGTGGGGAAAACTCCAGGTAGTGATGGATATACGGCAGATTTTTACAAAGCATTGGCCCTTTTGCTCACCCCACTTCTTACCAAGGTCTTTCAGGAAGCTGAACTTAGGGGGACTCTCCTACCCACCCTTCGAGAGGCCACGACAGTGGTCATCCCTAAGAAGGGCAAGGGCCCTACAAACCCAGCCAACTATCGGCCCATATCACTGATCAACTTAGACAGTAAAATCTGTGCCAAGATTCTGGCCATCAGACTGAGCCCTTTCCTTTCCCGCCTTATTCACCCTTCTCAGGTTGGCTTTGTACCTGGAAGACACAGCACTGACCATCTTAGAACTCTGATTGACTTAATCTTCATTGCTTATCAGATCCCCACCCCAGTGGAAGCTATAGCTGTCGATTTCGAAAAGGATTTTGACTCCCTAGAGTGGGACTACCTGTATACAGTGGTGTTCCATCTAGGGGTTGGGGATAGGTTCAAACAGAGAGTGCAGGCTATTTATGCCAATCCAACAGCCCGAGTCATCACAAATTCTTTGCTTCCCCCCCTTTCCGAGGGACAAGAGAGGGCAGCCCCTTACTGCCTCTCTTTTTTGTCCTAGCAGTGGAACCACTGGCAGCAGACATCCATCAGCACCCACAAATTGCCAGGATCCCTGTGGGAGACACACAACTTACCCCACGCTTATGTATGCTGATGATCTTCTTCTCCCCCTGGCCAATGCTCAGATCTCAGTGCCCCACTTACTAACCCTACTGGGACACTTTGCCAGGTACTCAGGTCTGAAGCTTAATCAAGGTAAGACTGAGATGTTCCCTCTTAATGAACACTGCTCCCAGCATATCACACAGACCTCCAGACTGCTGTGGGCCCCAGCTGGCATCCCCTATCTGGGCATTCACATTACCCTCAAATTAGAAAACTTGTGGAACTTAAACATTCACCCCTTACTTCTATCCACTAAGACTGAATTTGATAGATGGCAGATGATTAAATTTACAGTGGCGGGAAAGATTGCCGCCATAAAGATGGTCTCTGCTCCTAGATTCCACTACCTTCTGACCCATATTCCTATTTCCCCTTCCCAAGCTGTGGTTTCAACCCATTGATAAACTGGTTGGAGACTTCCCGTGGGAAGGAGCAAAGCTCCGATTCATTCGCTCTAAACTCAGGGCTCATGGGAGCAATGGAGGGTGGAATCTACCCTGGATGGAGGGATACAAACGGGCTTTCCAAGTTGTACAAACTGTGCAATGGCTTCAGATTGACCCCCTCTGCACTGCACAATGGGTTCTTGTTGAGCAATACATGACAAACACTGTGTACCCACCATTTCTATTGTTTCCATCTGAGAGGCCTGTCCCCCTGTGCAGACCTCTCCCCACTAAGGCAATGTTGCCCTCCACGGTAGAAGCCTCCAGGAAATGTTGGCAATATGTCCACTCCAGGCTCACCTTAGACCCAATCCCTCTCTTAATAACCCTGATATGGCAGAATCCGAAGATCACCATAGATAATAGGAGGGTGCTCTGGACACAGTGGTACAAGAAGGTGTTCGAACAGTGGGGGACCTCTGTGAACCCAGTATATGCAGAATTGCCTCCTTTCAAATACTGCAGCAGCATTGGAATCTCCTTTTGGCAGACTTTGGAGGTACCTCCAGATCAGGGCAGCTCTTGAGCCCCTTCTGGAGCCCCAGAGGGGTGGCACTAACCCTGGAGTCCTTTAGTCCTGGATAGACAATCTCAAGGGCCTAGCAGGGAGATTATATGGCCAACTAAGAGACACTCTACCTTCTCAAAGTGAAGACTCCAAAGCTAAATGAGAGAGTATGCTACAATGCACTATATCCACTGAGCAATGGGGTCAGGCCTGGAAAGATGGCCAAAAATGGTATCAGGACACTAGATCATGGTTTATCCAGAATAAAATATCACACTCATGGTATAGAACCCATACAATGTTGCATAGAGCTAAACTCATTAATGCAAATGATTGTTGGAGATGTCAGGGGAAGGGTGCAGATTTGGCTCATATACTTTGGTCCTGCCCAAAATACAGAAGTTGTGGAAAGAAGTACAGTATGTTTAATGTCAATGAAGGTATTGCAGAAACTAATTCCTCAGATGCCTAAGTTCTTCATTCTTGGGATCTGAGCTGACCTGCCAACACTTTCACAGCTCGAGTGTAGGTGGTTGGCACTAGTCGCTATTCAAACCAAATGGGCCCTGCTATGTAAATGGCATACAGACGCTATCCCCTCCCTATGTGAGGTGATGGCCTCCCTTTCCTCCTTGGCAACACTGGATAGGCTTGCCCACCTCTGTACTTTTCAACTTGTTAAATTCCAGAAATGCTGGGCTCCCTAGCTTCAATATGCCACCCCCCCCAGTGTGTGGGGTGAGTCCCTCCTAGATGGCTGGACTGACTGGTTTTCACTCTCACATTTCCCCTATCAGACGATGGGAAGAATCAGATAAATCCTGGTGCCTCCCCCACTTGTTGAGATCCTTTAGGATAATTCCCCCCAATCCCCTGGGCACCCTCCCCCCAAGTCCTGAGATCCAATGGGGATCATAACCCTAACTGATGGCTATGTGTTCTTTGTGGTCTTGTTCTGGTTACCGCCTAATCATATAGATATATATAGAAGCAACATACCAGCTTAAGTTCAGATTCTTTGTGTATATTGGGTTCTTTCGTAGGAATCCCCTCCTCCCACTCTCATTATGCCACAGTGTGCACATGATCCCCCTTGAGAAGACTTAGCTACAACCTGCTTCCCCAGGACCATATGACAGCAGATGATGCTTCTCATCCATAGTCATGTTGGGTGAGTAGCTCTGACACTAGTACCTCGAAGAGAGCCCTTTACTGAATCCCCTATGCTTCCTCATAGGCCCCTCATGATCGCGCAGCTGGTCATGGGTTGCACTCTCTTCAACAGCTGATTCCCTGCTAGTGGATAGGGCCCGCTAATCACTAATGACATGCAGTATTTAATCTATACCTTTATACTGTACAATTATAGAGCAATTTTATGAGACAGACCTTGTAACCATGTGTAGTCTGTGTTACAAATAACTTAAAGTTTTCTTTCCCTTCTCTCCTTCTATATCCCTCTCCCCCCCCATTCTCTTCTCCCCATTTAAGTATGCATATCAACTGTACATGTCATAGTACCTTTTTCTTTGGTGTATTTCATATGAGCTTGCTCAGTTTTGTACTGTTGTCTCTTCATTTTGAAAACAATAAAAAACTTTCAATCAAAAGTATGCAGTTGTATTGTCAACCTTATTTTATAGGGGGTCTCCAGGGAAATTGCTGCAAGTCCAGCCCTGGTGGTAAGTGTGAAGGGTGTTTACATATTATTATTGCTTCTATATACTGACTGTGAACTTACTGCTGTGTCAGGTACCAAGCCACTAGGCAGATTGGTGGGTGGTTATAACTTCCCAGAGGACTATAGCAGGATGGGCAGACACCCCCAATACCATTACTCTGGGTGGAGGCACCTTACTACTGAATCCAGGCCCCTCAACCTGTGCATAGCAGTACAGACAGGGGTAGTAGCCCTTGGAATAGCGCCGCCTAGGGTTTACACATATGAAGCGAGGAGGCAGACATGACAGACCTTAAGTCCATTCCAACCTTAACTTATAATAGTACTAGATATTTACAGTTACAAGTATGTTGGAATTCAATCTTACAACAATTGCAAACAGTCAACATGCTAGATACCCAGCATTAAAGATATAATATTGAAGAACTATATTTAACCCTTTACATCGGTCTCAAAATCTTTCATACATGTGGAAAGTAGAGACACTTACAGGGACGGATACAGTGTTGTCATAATGCAGTAGCAGTATTGTCACTAGAGGTAACACAGTCCACAGAATAATTTAAGACAGTACCATCTAAAATCTATATTAGGCTAATACAGCTAGGGTTCACTGACCTAAGGGTATAGCAGGTGCTTTTTTCATTGCATAGGTGGAGCTTTTGGTGCTTAATAGGGAACTGGAAATATTAATAATAATAATAATAATAACATAGTTTAACTTTACTGGGAAGCATTAGGTAAAACTGAAAATGTTAGCATTGAATTGAAAGTGGACATGACTAGAGTGATTTGTTTTTCTGAGAAATTAATGTGTAAATCTTTTAAACTGGTAAGCAAAGCTCACTGTTATGGAATCCCTGGTTGACAACAAGCTTAACAACTCAACAATGCTGCCACTAGCGTGTTGTGAAATTACCACAGTGGGTTGCTTCCTTCTTGTACCCATTTAAGTCTTTGATCACATAGTACAAAGCCTGGACTTCTGAACCCTAGTTCACTTCAGGTGTTGTTAGACATGATCTTGTATCAGAAACAGTATCACTTTATTTTAAATAGAAATGCTGCAAGTTTTCATTCCCCAGCCAAGTTCCAGTGAAGCTGCAAAATTTGCCTTTGCAAAAAACTTGACGATATACCTACTTCGCCACTTTGCATTAAGTTTTCCTGCAGAAATTACACTTTTTCAGGTGAAGTCAGCCAAAGTTATGGTGAAGCTGCAACTTCGCCAGTGAATCTGCAAAGCTTCTTCTGAAAAAGTGTAACTTCTTCTACCAAAAACTTCACAAATCTGGCACTTTGCACTTTGTGAATTGGATAAACATCATAATTTATTTTGTGAACTGAAGTTTGGCAACTTCTCACATCTCTGCTGTAGACCACCTACTTGATAGCCTAACTTTTATGTGCAAGTCCGTTGAAGTTGCAACACTTTGGGTGACACTTACATTAGAAATGTGACACATGAATCACTTTTTTGATGCAAGCAGCTGTAAACAGGAGGACATTTTGGCATGTTTTGGAGGACAAATACCAGCTCAGAACTGAGAATTCCAACTTCATCATTGGTTCTGAAAATCCAGGTCTAGGTCTCTCACTTACTTCACAGGCTTTCTTAGACAAGAACTTTCACACAGGATTTAGTACACAAGAAGACCACTCAGCAGACTGGGAAAGGGCACTATCTCAGTTTCAGAACAGTGGACAGCAAGCACAATCTGCAGGTACACCGCTAACCACCTGGGAGAACAGAACATTTCTTGCTTGTAACGCCCCAGTACAGGATGCCTTGAGTTCTCATAATGCCACAGAGCTGGGATACGTCTTCATCATCAGCAACTAGTGCATTTGTGTGTGATAGCTGATCTTCCCCAGGTCCTTCAAGCCATATGAGCTTTTAGGCTGAACACTGCATTTCCACAAAATATGACTGTGCATACAGTGGCAGCCAATAAAATATTACAACATAATTAGATATATCTAGATATATACTGTATAGCGGTACTTACAGTATCACTGGCTGCGACTGTAAATATTCAACCAGCCCAATTTAGAGCAATTCGGCTAAAGCTATTCCTTTGTAGTAAAGTGGTCAGTTCAAGCAGCTTACCTCTCAAAGCTTCTTCTCAAGTCAGACCCAGGCTAGTGTGTTAAACAACTCCTTTAATGACTGTCCCTTTAAGTACTCTGAGGACCAGTTATGCTGAGACTGCAGCAACCATCCATGTCTTGACACAGGAGATGTGGAATATTCAGCTCGATTAGCAAGGGTTATTTTAACATTGGAGGCAATATGGCCTAGTATTTATGGCTTTAAGCTGTGAACCTTAGAGGAGCAGCAAATGTATTGTTTGCATCTTACGAGCACCACTTGCATGCTGTGTGACCCTGAGCAAGTCACTTAACCTCCTTGTGCTCCTGGTTTACATCTGGAAATGAATGTTGGCTCAATGTGCCTTTCCCTCCCCCACCCCCACATGTGTATGTGTACACACACACACACACACACTACAAATCCTAAGAAATAATTATACCAGAAAATGTTTTTGTTTACATATGTGAAGAGGAATCTGCTACACCCTCACAAAATAAAGTTATTGTACAAGCGGAGTGGAGTAATGAAGGTCAATGCCACATATGCAAATATTACTGAAACATTGTACAGTGCTGACATTGATATTACTTTTCAGGCTGTTAGTACTACAAAAGTAAAACAATATAACAAAAAAATTGTTATTTATATTTCAATTTAAATATTTGTAAAATAAAAAAAAAATTACTGTATTCAAAACATCATCATGTAATAAACAGAGCCAGCCTGATGGCAGTATGATAGGACTACAGTGAGTAACATCGGTGACCTTGGGTTCCAGGAATAAGCCTGAGTCATTAGAGGGCTGGCTGGGGAGGAGGAGGAGGAGGATCAAGTATCCCTATGGATACCATTACCAAGGCCACAGGTTTTCAGTTTTTACCAGAAAACTCACAAAAAAATTTGGAACTTGGACTGTCTGCACACTGGTAAACACAAAGAATTTTACAGAATTTGGCATTTCATACCAGATCAGTAAATCTACAGAACTTGTATTTTTCTAATAATTTCTTCCTGTACTGCTTTCTGTTTGCCTCGTATAATGCTCTGTACATTAAGCCTCTTTTCTATTATGATTATTTATATACATTTCCCAAAAAATGACATTAGAATCCTGGTAAAATTTGGAAATAAAATTGATGGTCACAGATGCAATTCCTGGAACTTCAAGTCTTGAAATTGGAATTTCATTACTTTTACCACCATACGTCAGTGGACCTTACTATTACCCACTGCAGCAGTGACACCTAGGGGCTCCCTGGGTGTAGCACACTGCTTGATGATGTCAGTGGCGGATGTGGATGGCCAGGTGGGATGAGGAGCGAGCAAATTGCATGCGTTGATCACATGTTGGGACAGATGTCTTTGGAGAGGATAGAACAGTGAAAAATCCTCGCCCACCTATATGATGACCCCTGTCACTCACACCTATACCTCCAACCCAGGATCTCCCCTTTATGCTGGAAGTAGGTCTCTGAGGGGGTTGGTGCCACCCTGATTATTCAGTCATGGGGACAATCAATGGGACAACTGGAAACAGATGGTTAGACTAGGAGATGGGTCATGGACTACAGTGACAGGCTAAAAGACGGCATTAGGAGATGTTGCAGTAACAGGAAAAAGTGTAATTAAAAATTATGTCTCATAAATAGTTTATTACTGTACCTTTGTTCATAGGTGCACTTGCAGGAAAAAAAAATATGGCATACAATATGTTCTTTTGTTAAGTACAAACCTTTGAAATTGCTGCTGACTGGGCTCAAGAAAGAAACAAATAGTCCTTAGAAAACAGGCACGCATTACAAATTGCCATGGCCAACAAGGGTAAGTAAGAGCATTACATCCAAGAGCTCCTATGACAGTGCAAGGCAATCCCACAAACAGTATGCAGCAAATTATTTTCAAATTTTAATTGATGGTTTGTACTGCACCAGGAAATTCCTGATCTTTTGCCCTAAGAAGTCTTCTCATCACTGTTCCAATTCTTGAAATGAATACATGTAAAAGAATTTTAATTAAATGTAGGACCATCTAGTATAGGACTGCTAAATTCTAGATCACTATTACACTGAAACCTGTACAACCACAAGCTTCATAACAGGCGTTTCGTGATAGCATGCACAAAGCTTCATTGGAATTGAGACATGCCCAAAGAAAGCTAAAATAATTAATATGATGTTGTTCTGTTTGTAAGACTACTGTAACAGAAACAGAGCCCTGTGTACATGGGCTGTGAAGTGATGAAAGATCACTTAAGTACAGTTAAAAATCATTAAACAAAATGTTTTTATTTAGAGAATCTTATTCTTAAAAGCTTTACTGACATGACTATTATTTTACTTCTTAGGCACAGTAACAAAAGATCTACTGACAAGATTATTATTTTACTTCCTAGACACAATAAAATCTAATTCCTGATATGACCTGTAGATATAATGCAAAAGTTGTTCCAGGCAAGTAATACAGTTAGGACTCAGGTGATTATTTTTACCTGAAAGTCCTGAAAAACAGTCCCCCATTTTTATGCTCATACTTTTGTATTTTGATTAAACTAAGATTGTTTTTGTTACTATACTATAACATGCTTACTGCATTACTTTTCTGTTGGAGAGATTCTCTATCAGTCTTTGGGACAGTCTGACAAGTAAAATTATAAATATGAAGTGTATTCGATAGCATGATTATAGATACAGGTATATAGCGATAATAGACTGAACAGAGCTGAGAACAAGAATTCAGTCAGTCTAAGGTTTCTGATGGCACTGTTACCTAATCTGCACAATGTTTAATACATAATATAGACTAAGTATGACATTTGTACAAGTCTAAATATTATTATTATTATTTGTATCATGTACTCTGAAAATTGTTTTTTTCTGTTTCCCATGTAATAGTCGATATTCTCAGAATGAGGAATAAAGATGTGATGTGTGTGGGGGGAAGAGTACAAGTGTGAGAGAAGAAATAAAGTGCATGTGATAAAAAACAGAAATAACAGCAATAATTCACAGAGCAATAGAAACTGCCCAAATTATTAATATTACAGTCAGTCAATCAGACTTGAGAAAATGCAGCCATTATCTCATTACTATAGTTATTGAATTTTGCAAGTTAAATTATTATACTAGGACTGGAAAAAAAAAACTAATTCTTTTTCTCAAAGCATAACAATGCAATTAACAGTTTTTTTTTCAATTTTATAATCAACATAAAACCATCTGGAGTAGATATATACTGCCCTAGCCTTGGCAACATTACCTTTGTTGCCATCACTGTCTAGTAGTATATCAGTCTCATTTGTTTTCTTTGCATAAATATTTTTGGGTATATGATGTAGAATACCGAAAGTGTGGTGCTAGAACAAAGGGAAAGCACGTGCTTGGTAGAAATCATGAGCCCCCTTCTCATTTTCTAGATGTGGCAGTACAAAACAGTAAAATTAGAGGCCCCATTGCATTGCCATCTGCTGGCACTATGCACAAACATAGGCACTTGTCACAGGGAGAATTCAAATGGGGATTTAGTTTCAGTTTATTTCATATTTACACAGGATAAATATCACTGGACTTTGAGATGATTTTCAGGATTGTGCTGTTTGCATGAGTTACAATTAAAATTTATGTAATTAAAATGTCATCCTAAATAAATAAACAGTTAAATACATCATGCAACTGGTTTATAACATTCACACTGACAATACAAGCACAAGTAAAGTACTTTATTAAATGGAGACAGTGATTCTGGGTTTCAAATATCCACAAGACATTCTAGTCCGAGAAACAGCAGCATTAAAAGCAAATGTTAACTGCCCAAATCAGGATTTAATTTTTGTTATCATTAAACCCCTGCACGTTATGCCTCCTAGGTTAGAATGTGAGTGATCAGGCTATACAAACTCTTCAGCAGGTTATTTGGTGTGTTGCGGCACATTCATTTGTGAGGGAAATTCAAACGCTGTTCCTCTCTTCTAACATGGAGATGGGCCCACCATTGCTTCAAGCAAACTGACAGCTGTGCATTTCCATCAACTTCAGCCTCATCCTCTTCCCACACCATTGAAAATTGCATTGATACAATGGGAGTGAGGTCTGCCATGCTAGTTATTTGTATTTGTAAACATGCTGGGTTGTGAATGGGTTGCAGTAAAATATTATGACAGTTGCATTGGGTTGTGAAAGCGGGGCTACCTGTCTTGATGCCTCCCTTTACCCTAACCGCCACATACCTCCTGTGCTAAGATAGGCCAGTGGCTCCTGGTGTCCATGGCCTGATAGTCGGCTCTTCTGGTAGCCTAGTCCGCTCAACTCCCCAAGTCATTAACACTCCTGGCAGTCCAGTGGTGCCCCCCTCCCCCCAGCACCTGTGCTTCCCAGTGCAAAATTCCATTTGGTGTCCATCTGACCATCATCTTTTGGTGATTCTTATATTTGTCTGCAGTACTGTAACCCTTCCCCCAATATCTTCCTGGTTTTAACAGGTTGTAACCCAGGGGGAATCACACATGGTTTGCAGCTAGACTTGCAAGGGTCATCATACATCTGCAGATGGTTGTTTGGGCCATATGCATGGTGTTCCTAACCCCCTTCCCATGCAGTAGTATTGCCATTTTTTCACTAGGGGAAGCAGTTGATGCCCCCATTGAACATGGTGGATAGGACTGCAAAGTCACCAGCAACAGTAAGTGGTTTGTAACAGAGAATGGGGCCTGATACCTTTATTAAGGTAATGGATAGAATACATTACCAAAAAAACACAAATGTCTCTTCATCATGTGTGTGATAAAAATATTTAAGAGTTCACAACAGCTTGCACAATTAGAAAAATTAAACATCCATTGTTTCAATTAAGATTTAGGACCCCATTCTCAGTGGCAATGGGTGGTGTTAAGTGGACTGGGTGATTACATAGCCCCACCAGCGTTTTTGTAACTCCTTCAAGATATGCTCAACAGGGATCACAACCCCTTTCCATGTGGTTGAAAATGGCAAAGCTACTGTGCAGGAAAAGGGGCAGGGGCCCCCATGCAAATCCATTTCTAAAGGTAGACCTTGCTAGCCTCCTTCTACCTCCCAGGGTTACTACCTGTTAAAACCAGGCAGTGATGGTGACACAGTGCTGCAACCATGTACAAAGGATTTCTAGGAGGAAGAGGATTGGGGGACATATATCTGGGGATTCTACACTAGTTGGTTTCTGGGGCTGAGGAGAGGTGCCACTGGACTGCCAGGGAGTTTGATGGCTGGGGGAGCTGTCAGGAGGGGCCACTAGACTAACAGAAAGGTTGGCTATTGGGTACTAAACACCAGAAACCACTAACCCACATAGTCCTAGAAAGTACAAGGTCTTAGGTAGAGGTGATACTGCTGGGAATGATTTCTGATGCTGGGCAAGTGACTTACAGTAGGGTGTTGCAACATGTGACTAGCACAATGCTATGTTGTAACCCAGCATGTTAATGTACTCAAACCCCATTTGCACACTTTAACACCTGGATCAAAGAGCTGCATTTGTTGCAGGGTAGATGTCTCCCACCAGCAAAAAGTGCATATGTTTGTGTGTTGTGCTAATATGTACTATTACGACTGGGGGCCCAGTAGAATCACTGCCCAAAGTTCAGTTTTAGCTGTTTCAGACTGCATGAACTTGACACGCTACATAGTTTGCCTATGTTTTGTGCTGCCATCCTAACAACTGAGAAGGTGCCCTTAAGCAAGAAATAAGACACAACAAGGTGGGCTTTATGCTGAGATAACCACTCACTCAGGGACTTAGTGAGGCACGACATTGCAGGCGGAAGGCCTTACATCCCGTAAAAGTGTAGTTATCTCATCATAAGGCGTACCCTGGAGTGTCTTATTGTGCTTATAAATTGGGTAATATTTTTTTTCTTTTTTACTTTCTTTTTCTTTTTTCTTTTTTAAGAAAATTTAAAAAGAAAATAAAAAAGGTTGCTTTTGAAAGTAAAATATTTCCTCCACTCCCATCACTAGAAGGATATGTGATTTGCTCAGCTGATGTGTGCCCTGCTGTTTCTCAGACCTCACTACCTGATCTAAGGAACAGGAGTAAGTGACAGACATACCTCTCAGCTGACCCTGATTTTCACTGATGTCCCTGATTTTGCCTCAAAAATTCCCTCTTTCCCTCCTTATGTTTGAATTTTTGTCATTAAAAACGGTGAGTTAAAGCACAAAATATTACCAGACTTTGGTGTTAAAAGTGTAGCTGTACATCAGAAAATGTTTTTCTGACTAAACCACACATTGTAGGAGGCTTCTATAGGTGACATTATCATTTTTATGTTTGCTTGCACACATGTGCAAGAAACATAGTGCCACCATACGAGAATTTGTAGGTGTGCCTGCCCCACTTCCAATGCCCTGGTCCATTTTTCAGGCATGGCTGCACCACGCCAATGACTGTCCAAGCTGTCTATAACAGAGTTCAGATGCAGTGGCGTACAGTTCAGAGGGAAATACCACCACAATCAGTGGTGGTAACATGTAGGCAATTTGCATACTACCAACGGCAGTATGCAAATTACCTACATGTACGTCTTCACTGCATTTGAACAGTCATAGACAGTTCCATTGTCACTCCCCCAGTTACGTAGCATGCTGGGAGCCCACCCCAGCATGCTCATGCACTCCTGTACACTTGCGTGCACTGTATGATCAACGGGGGTGCCCAATCTCCCATTGGCTCCACTTCCCCCAACAGACCTCTAGACGCCACACTGGGAGCCCACCCCAGCATGGCAAACATCTGTATGGCCGATAGGGGTGCCCAATCCCCCGTCGGCTCCACTGCCTCCCTCCCTCCCTCCCTCCCCACCCAAAAATAAACCTTTCAGCTGCCAGCTGAAAGCCCACCACAGTGTGGCAAAAGTTGGTATGACCAACGGGGGTGCCCAATCCCTTGTCGGCTCCACTGCTGCCCCCAAAAAATACCCTTTCAGCTACCACACTGGGAGCCCACCCCAGCATGGCAAAAGTTCTGCGTCGACTTCCTACAGTAGAAGAAAACTTTAAAAAAAAATGGTCCCTTGTTGACTGTCTGGACCCCTTCCCCCAACCCTGCTCCACCCTCTGTGCTCCCACCTCCCCCACCCCCATTCTTATCTCCAAAGTCTGGCACTCCATGATTCACGGTAGACCGGAACACGCCTGTGCACTCTTCAAAGCTGACCGCGAACTGAAGAAATGCTGGTAAGCTGTATAATGGCATAAATTGATTTTTTTCAACTTTGGTGCATATCTCGGCCATTTGGGGAAATGTTTTCACCAAATTTTCAACATGGAGTTCTTGGGGCCCCACCTCATGAACTCAGTCACTGTCATTTTGTTATTCAGTCCCGAAAAGTGATTTCACAGTCACTGTGCGAAACCACCTTTCGGGACAGAGTCACAAAATGACAGTGGCACAGTTCATGAGGTAGGCCCCCCAAAACCCTTTGTTGAAAATTTGGTGAAAAAATTCCCCAAAATGACTGTGTTATGAACGTCCGTTGCACAGTTCCTACGCACCCTCGTAAGTTCATAAATTTTTAATATTTTCACTCCAGATTTTCAACATTGCCATTTTACCACACCTTCTTATAAGCAGTACAGCTGTCATTTTTCTCATCTTGCCCAAAATGGGTTTTCGTGCATGTAGTGCACAATGGCACAGTCGGTGTGCGAAATCAATGTTTGGGACAGATTAAGAAAATCACAGTGACACTGTTCATGAGCAGATATCTTAAAATGGCTATGTTAAAAATTTGGTGACAAAAGTCCATAAAATGACTGTGTTATGAACGAGCATTGTGCAGTTTCCACGCACCCTCGTAAGTTCATGAATTTGTAATATTTTCAGTTCAGAGTTTCAACACTGGCATTTTTCCACACCTCCTGATGAACAGTATAGCTGTCATTTTTCACACCATGGCCGAAATGTGTTTTCGCTCTTCTGGTGCAGAAATCCGTGGTCGCTGTAGGAAATCACTGTTTGGGACAGATTAAGAAAATCACAGTAACACTGTTCATGAGCGAAGGTCCCAAAATGCCTATGTTGACAATCTGCTGTAAAAAAAATCCCCAAACTAATTACATTACAGGTGTGCGTTGTGCAGTTTCTACACACGCTCATGACTTCACCAGTTTTTTTTATATTTTCAAGGCAGATTTTCAACATTGCCATTTTTTGAACCTCCCCGTGAACAGTACAGTTGTCATTTTTCACATCCTGTTCGAAATGTGTTTTCGCACTTGTGGTGCCAAATGGCGTAGTCACTGTACAAAATCAGCTTTCAGCTAACTAACTGATATTGCCACTGTTCATAAGGTAGGGGTCACAAAAATCCCATGTTGAAAATCTGGAGTGAAAATAACAACGAACATCTGTGGCGTTAGGGTTTCTGACCATAATGCCCCATCCTGTAGAGACTGACAGGCATCAGGGCTGTGACTTGGGATTGTCACCTGTAATGCTCATACTATTCCACTGCCACCCACACCCTGCAGCCAGTGAAAGGCATCGAGGTGTGCCTTGGACTCTTCGGCCCTGAAGTTTACCCCATTCTCCTATACTGCACACCCATCTCACTGTATTTCCTGATGGAATGGGGTGAGCATAAGGCCCAAAGACCCCAAGGAACACTGTAACATTTGTCGGTGTCTGCTGGGTAGGGTGTGGTGAAATGGCTTGGCCGTTATGCCTGATGACACAAAGGCACACCCCAATGCCTGTCAGTCTCTGCAGGGTTGTGGTGGGGTTGGCTTCAGTTAAATACTTCACTGCCATTCCTATTATGCATCTTTCTTGCTCCTACACTACCAAAGGCAATGCCAGCAAGCAAACATTCTGCATTGTTAAATGCTTGTTAAGAGTTGTTCTTGATTTTGGTTATCTCTCCCTGATTTGTAAGCCATTTCCTGGATTTGCAAGGCAGGAGGTTGACAGGTATGGTGAAAGATTTTATTTTCATCCCCCGCCCCCAACACACACACACACACACACATACACACCTTTTCTAAACAGTTTATCCCTTGTTGTGGATTCCAGATTTTTTTGTTGTTGTTGTTTCCCTGTCTTCACTGCTTGCTCTGAGGATCAGGAATGAGTGTAACCACTGTTTACGGTTTTATAATTTTCTGTGCATCCCTCTTTGTGGCTTCTGGCCATTGTCTGCTGGTGTTTCTCAGTCCTCCCTGCCTGTGTATGGACCGGGAATGAGCGAGTGACTTTAAGTGCTGCTTGTTTCCTTGTCCTCATTGCCTGCTCTGAGGACCTGTTCTGAGGACTGGGAAGGAGTAAGCTCCATTATGGTCAAAGGAGATTTGATTAGACGGGCAGGCCAGTGGTGGGAAGGAACAATGTAATGCAATGTGCTGTCCAGCTGAATGGTTACAATACTCTGGGAGCTGTTACTTCATTTCCACACCACTTGTGACTGCCAGATGGAAGCAAAAAGCAGGGAGCAATTGAACAGGTGGGTAGGTCCCTGTGAGAAAGAAATGATGTCCCTTTGAAAATATTATCAGTCAAAAGGCAAGTAGCAACCGTAATAAAAACAGGTCACAGCAACCGGTCTATTTAAAAAAACATTTTATTTAAGTGCAGTGCAAATACATACTGTGCAAACACTAGACATGGTAAAAACCATCAGACTGCATACTACAAAACATGCAGTGGACAGAACACACAACTTATGTTTCACTCATGGTCTACGAGCTTCATCAGAGTTGCAGAAAAGTGCACTTTTTACACTATTTATTGGGCACTAAGTGCACTTTTTTGCAACTCTGATGAAGCTTGTAGACCACGAGTGAAATGTTAGTTGTGTTTTCTGTCCACTGTGTTTTTTTGTAGTATATGGTCCGACAGGTTTTACCGTTTCTAGTGTTTGCATGGTATGTATTTGCATTGCACTTAAATAAAATGGTTTTTAAACAGACCTGTTGCTGTGAGCCATTTTTCATGTAGGTGCTACTTGTCTTTTGACTGATAATACTTATATATACAGGTTTGAGCACCATAGCAAGTGTTTCTGGTGCTGTTTTCATTCTCATTTTACTGTTTCCCTTTGAAAATGTAGACTCCAAACTGGCACAGTAATATTTCATGTATTGGGGGTGGCTGGCACCAGTACTTTTTTATACCTGGGCATTAGACTGAGATAATGATTTGCCTTAGCAAATCAGGAAGCAGGAAATTTCCAACCCATTTTATGATCCCTACCTAAGACATTCTTGAGTACATGAAAGGAGACTACCTTTTGCTATAGTATTTGGATAATTCAGTTTGTGGCACGCTTGCTTATGGGTATGAGCCTAAACCCTCCAGAACCAGAACCTGGGCTCTTGCCCAATGTTGACACAGTACAGCACAGTGGGGATGGGTGCTGCACTATTCGTAATACTTCTGATGTTTTTGTTTACACATTATTTACCCTTGATAGCCCTGCTGAGACTGTACATCTCTTTTAAAGTGTGACGCTTTTACCAAATTTTATATTTGGGTGAACTTAAACACAAGGAGGATGAGCAACTAGCTAAACGTCAAACCATGAATACGGTGGCTTTGTAGAATTTGAACCTAAATTTCTTGGTTCATAGGCCTATGCTGTAACCAGTGGACTATACTGTCTGCCTATCTGCAATGTTATGCCACAGTCCTTCTTCGCCATTTCTGGTAATCAGACAGGTAGAAGTTAAAGATCTCATGGATGGTTTAAAAACAGAATAGGGTAAACCAAACATCCTGACTAACATTGTTACCTTTCAGAAGAATAGCTTCAATAATACACTTGTTAAAGGCTTTGACTTTGTTATTACTGATACATAATTATTACCACCAGCATAATACCTGCTCTACACTAGTGTCAAGGTTATTGTTTGCAAGGTGTTTCGAGATACATTGTGCATAAAATAGGCAATATGAAATCAAATTCCTTTCTCTTCATCAGTAGATTACTCAAATTGCCTAGTTAATGCATTAGATTCCAGTTTCTTTCTTGTAAATCTGCACATGAAATACTAGATTTCCCTGGATCAAGGGTGTGGTCTGGCAACTGAAACATAGAACATGTTGGCAGAAAGAGGATGATGGTCCATTAAGCAAGCCCATATTTTCCTATCTCGCCCCACAACCTAGTGTCTTGGGAGTTGTCTTTCTTTGCTCCCTCCAACAACCTTACCCCGGCACTCCTCTGTGGGACCATGAGTCTTCTTGCTCTGTTTCAGCAATGTCTAAACCCACGTATGGTACCAGCCCCCTCCACTTCCATCAGCAATCTGTTCCATGGCTCCACCACCCTCTCACTGAAGAAGAACTTCCTCACATCCATCCAGAATTTACTGCCCCCACATGCACACACCACCAACCCTCAATCATGCCCTTCTGAGACTGTTACCCTGTTTCTAATAAACAGGACTTTACTATTAATTTGGTTTATATCCTCAGAAATGCATATATCTCCATCAGGTCCCCTTCAGCAAGTACATATTTAGGGAACATAAGTATTTTCCTTAGTGTTCCTGAGAAAGACCTTAATAACTGAATGTTTTGCACATTAAAACTAATGCTTCAGTGGTAGTCCTGGACTTCAGGAAGGCTGATTTCAAGAAAATGGGAGAGTGCCTTGGGGACACCCTAGCAGGGATAGGGAAAAGGGTGGGGTACAGGAACAATGGGCACCAATAAGAAAGGCCATGTAGAAGGCAACAAACCTCTGCGTAAGGCAGGTAAAAAAGAGACCACTATGGTTCTCTGAGGAAGTAGCAGGGAAGGCAAGGGTGAAGAAGCAAGTATTCAAGAGGTACAAGATGACTCGGATGAGGATAGGGAGGGTTATCAGGTGAAACAAATGGAGGCAGGGAAAGCAGTTAGGACAGCAAAAGCACAAATGGAGGAGAACATTGCCAAGTCAATAAAAAAGGGTTTAAAACATTATTTAGGTACATAAGTGGAAAAAGGAAACACAAGGTAAGGATAGTAAGATTAAAAGAGGAAAGGGGGGAAGTGTGGAAGAGGACCAGAAGAAAGCAGATATACTGAACGAATACTTTTGTTCAGTATTAACGAAGGAAAGGGTAGGTGAAGGGCCAAAGAAAGGTGGAAAAGAGCATTAAGGGAAGGGAGGTGGACACTAGCCCTTTTACAGAGGAGAGAGTCATCTGGGAACTAGCAAAACTAAAAGTAGTACTGGAGGAGAGGAGGGAGAGAGGGGATATGATAGAGACATACAAGTATCTTACAGGGAGGAACAGGGTGCAGGAAAACACTATTTTTAAGCGAAAAAGATGTTCCAGGACTAGAGGGTATGGGATGAAGTTGGAGGGAGGACGATTCAGAGGAAACATGAGAAAGAATTTCTTCACAGAACGGGTGGTGGATAGGTGGAACACCCTGCCAGAGGAAGTGGTGGGGGCTGAAACAATCACGGGATTTAAGAATGCATGGGATAGACATAAAGGAATTCTGGAGGTCAGGGGTAAGGTGCAACAGACTTCTAGGAAAACAAGCTGAACTTACAAGCTCAAATGGGCAGACTGGGTGGGTCATTGGCCCTTATCTGCTGACACTGTCTATGTATCTATGTATCTATGTACCACAGGATACTGAAGGAACTAAAGGAGGAGCTGACTGCACCTCTGATCGCCTTGTTCAATCTATCTCTGGATACAGTGGAAGTTCGAAGGGACTGGAGGAGGGTGGATGTGGTCCCACTTCACAAAAGTGGAAATAAGGAGGAGGCAGGAAACTATAGACCTGTAAGTCTGATTTTGGTGGTGGTCAAAGTTATGGAAGCAGAACTAAAAGAAAGGATTGAGGAATACCTTATGATCAGCAGATTACAGGATCCGACACAGCATGGGTTCACAAGGGGGAGATCTTGCCAGACAAGCCTGATAGAGTCCTTTGACTGGGTTATCAGGGAGGTGAATCACAGAGAAGTGGTGGATGTGGCATACCTGGATTTCAGTAAGGCCTTCGAAACCATTCCACACAGAAGACTAATAAACAACCTGGGCAGCCTGGGTGTGGATCCAAAGGTAGCAAATTGGGTACAAAGTTGGCTAAGTAACAGGACTCAGAGGGTGGTGGTAAATGGGGTTCACTTGGAAAAAAGGCATGGTGACCAGTGGGGTGCCATAGGAGTCAGTACTGTGACATATTTTGGTCAATGTCTTTGTTAGTGACATCGTAGAGTGGCTGAAAGGGAAAGTATGCCTGAGCGCGGATGACACAAAAGTTTGCAATACAGTGGACACACCAAGGGGGTGGAAAAAATGAGGGAAGATCTGAAAAAGCTGGAAGACTGATCAAGGGTTTGGCAACTAGGCTTCAACACCAAAAAGTGTACTTATGCACGTTGGGCACAGAAGCCAAGTGTAAAATATCATTTAGGAGGGAAGGTGGTAACAACCACAAAACAGGAAAGGGACCTGGGGGTTATCATATCTGATGACCAGACGGTAGAAAAACAGTGTAATAAAGCAGTACGAAAGGCTAGTAGAATGCTAGGATGCATAGGGAGGGTATCACCAGCAGAAAGATGGAGGTGGTGTTACCCCTGTACTGATCAATGGTGAGGCCCCAGCTGAAGTACTGTGTCCAGTACTGGAGGTCCCATCTCCGAAAAGACATAGATCGGTCTGAGGCGGTACAGAGAAGGGCAACCAAAATGGTGCATGGCCTACATCAGAAGCCCTATGAGGAAAGATTCAAGGAATCACATATGTACTCCCTAGAGGAAAAGAGGGAAAGGGGAGACATGATAGAAACTTTCAAATACCTCAAAGGTGTTAATAAGGTACAGAAGGGGTTCATTTTGCACAGAAAGAGATGCTCAAGGACAAGGGGTCATGATATGAAGCTGGAAGGGGGGAGACTTAGAGGGGATATGAGGAAATACTTCTTCATGAAAAGGGTGGTGGACATCTGGAATAGCCTCCCAGCAGAGGTGGTGGGTACTGAAATGGTAGCAGGATTCAAACATGCATGGGGCAGACATAGGGGACCTTAGTAACAGGGCTTGAGCGGTAAGGCTGGAGATCAATTGGAGTCTATGGTAGTACAGTAGGTAGACTAGGTGGCCAAGAAGTCCTTTTCTGCCAACAGCTTCTATGTTTCTATGTCAGCAACTGCTTTCATCAGCTTAAAGTGTTGCTAAGTAGTCAGGAATAGGAAAACAGAAAGGGCCAGTCACTTTTCAAGACTTTTTTAAGCTGACAGTGAAAGTGACTAGGCCAAAATGGAAGAATCAGGTTGTAGGCTCGAGTAAGGTGTCTGCCGGAGGAGTTGTGCTGTTGACTGTCAATGCCCCTTTAGGGAAGTTGGTTAAAATGTTAACTGACATGGATAGAAAACTAACTGGCCTGACACCAAAGGTAACTTTTCTGAAGCTGAGGATGGACAGACTGGAGCAGGTAATATAGTACAGCACTTTGACAGCTCAGTACTGAAAATCATGCATGCTATGGGCAACTGGTTAGGGAAAATGGAAGTCTGCATTTGAGGCTTGAAACCTTAGAAAACCTGGCCTATGGAAAGAATATTATAGTGGCCAGATGTCTGGTGTCAGCTGAAAGTAATGAGGCTACAGATTTTGCCCACATGTGCCTGCAACAAATATTGGGTCTTACTGAGTTACAGCCTACCTTTTCTATTGAGAAGGCATATCTCTTTACACTGAGGAGAGTACTTGCAGACACCAGTGCCCCACAGGCCATTCTGATTGTCTTACAGGCACTGGGAACCATGATCAGAGTTGGGCGGTTGCCAGGTGTAGAAAGAATCTCCATTATGGAGTAGCCAAGCTATTTTTATTCTCAGACTTTATTCCATAGCACATACAGTAGATCAGACAAATGGCCTTCAACCTGGTTAGCAACGTTCTGCTTCCTTTAAAGGTACAACACCATTTGCTCTTATCAGCAGTTATGTGTCATACTGCAGGACAAGCCTTTTCAGTTTCATGATCTGGAAGAAGCTGATCATCTTGCTCAACAAATAGAAAAGGAACTGGCCCTGAGGGGTGAAGTGAGCTCTAAAAACTTTGATATGGTGTAGTCTGGTGGGCTTTTTTAACTTTGTGAAGTGGAGGTAAGCTGGCAGAGTGACTTTTTGTGTCAAGTATTTTGGAAGGCAGCTGTGCTTGAAAACAGAAATTTGGTAATAAAAAGGACTTGGACTAGTTCGTTTTAATTTTTATTATAAGTTGCAGTATTTTACTGTGTAGTGTAAATTATCCCTGCTGTGTTATAAAAGCTGATTAAGTGGGAGTGGTGCAGTGTAGTACCTGTGGAGTGGCAATCTTCAGGGAGACCTTCTGGAGACCGAGATGCTGCCTCATCTGTGTGCACCCCTCTGGGCTTAGGGAGGAGGCAATTAGACTCCAGGTCAAGGTGACTGGATTTGGGGACCTCTTCCCCATCCAGGGGCCACCAAGTCTGCCACCATTGTCTCAAAGGGTGCCAAGAAGGATGGCTGGCCAGACTGTGGTGGGCTCTGTGGGGAGGGTCAATCAGGAACACATTTCTCAGCTGGTGCCACTACACAACTCTTTTGCCACTTGGACAGAATGGGACAGCCAAGAGGAGACACACACAGTAATGACAAGGGAGGATATGGGGGTCCTACAGAGGGGGAGTCACCAAGGTGGGAGGCAGAGGACCCAATGGAAGAGAAAGCAACTTCTGTTGGGAGACAGCCATTAAGAGGGTAGTTTTGGGAATAGCACTGGATGGAAAGAGGGAGGTGAGATGCCTACCTGGTGCCTCAGCATGGTGGGATGGGGAGCAGATCTTTAGGATCACTAGGGTGGTAGAGCAGGAGGGGGAGCTGAATGTCATTGTCCAACTGGGGACTAACGACCTGTCAAGGGATACATCAGGGGTGGTGCTGCATAGGTTCAGGGTGCTAGAGAGGGGCCTGAAGCAGGCAGCAAGCATAGAAACATGGAAACATAGAAGTTGACGGTAGATAAGGACCGCAAGACCCATCCAGTCACCCACAAAGCACGGTGGCCTTCACAGAGGTGCTAGCTGTGTATAGCTGGGGGAAGCTAGGGAACACTGCACCAGGGTCTTCAACAACTAGTTGAAGGCGTGGTGCAGGGAGGATGGATATGGCTACATTGAGGACTGGGGTCCAGCTATGGTGGTGAAGGCCTGTACAAGGGAAATAGCCTCCATCGATACAGGAGGGGAATGCCAGTCCTAGGTGGAAGGATTAAATGCTACTTCCATGGGCATTTAAACTCACCAAGGGGGAGGCAGAAAAAATGATGGAGGCAGTGAATGCCAACCCCCCCAAGAAAGTGGAGCAGCACTTAGGGGAAGCTCAGGGGAAATAAAGTCCCCAGGGGAAGAGGGGTGTAGGGACAAGTGGAGAGGGATATGAGGGCCTGGAGGTGGTTCTAGGCCAAGAGAAGAAATAGGTATAGTGGACAGAGGGAGAATAAAAAGGGGGAGGACAGAACCAGGTACAAGGGAAAAGCTGAGGTTGAACTTGGGAACAGAGGGCAAAGTAGGGGCACGGAGGGAGATGAGGAGTAGAGAACCATATGCGCCAATGCAAGAGGCCTAGGAAATAAAATTCCACACCTTAAGGCTACCATTGCAGAGGCAGACCTGGATCTGGTGACCATAAGAGAATCATTGTACACTGACAACCACAGTTGGGATGTTGCCATTCTGGGTTACAGGGAGGAAGGGATTTGTTTTATATGTGAGGGAATGTATAAAGGCCACAGAGATACAAGGGCACAGCAGAGAGAAGGATGGGCTGGAGGTTGTTTGGGTTGGCTTAGAGACAGGGTCTGGGGCCTTAATCCATGCTGGGGTGGCGTACAGACCACCAACACAGGGGGAGGAGTTAGACAGGTTTGGGGGAGTCCATTAGCAAAATGGAAAGAAAAGGGGAAGTAATGATTTTTTATTTATTTAGTTGTTTAACCCGGTGAGACACACTAAGCTGAAAGCTTTTTTACAGGTGCAACCTGGGAACACAGGGAAGTTAAGTGACTTGCTCAGGGTCACACAGTATGCAAGTGGAATCTGTGGGATTCAAACCCAGGTCTGGTCTGCTGAATGTCACCAGATTTGCAGCTCAGAGCCTTAAACCACTGCACTATACTGCCTATTTATTATTATGGTTATTATTGGTTACTGATTATTGGGGTCTTTAATCTGCTAGAGTAGGGGCATTCTGGCTGCAGCTACAACTATTAACAGGGCCATCTTAGACTTCCTGCAAGGGGCATTTCTCAGGCAGCTGGTTACAGAAATCACTAGAGACTGGGCATTGCTGGATCTGGTACTTATGAAAATGGACAGCACTGCAGACATCACAGTGGGTAGCCCCTTGGATATAAGCAATCATATACAGTGTGGTTTAACACACTAGGACAAGGGTTCTGGACTTCAGAATACCAATTTTTAATGAAATGGGAGACTGCCTTAGTAAACACCTTTAAGGAGGGATAGCAGTGGAGGGGGCAGGGGAGGCACAGCAGAAAAGGATAAAGGAAGGAAAAACTACAAGCATGCATAGGATAGTCACATGGGTATAACAAGTAGCGGTAAAGAGGAAGGAGGGATGCCTATGGCTTAATAGGGCCCATGATGTAGTATCAGGCAGGGAAAATAGGGCAGACTAGGTTGGCCAACCAATCGTATTTTGCCAACACATTTTCTGCTTCTTTTTTTTTTCCATTCAGACGTTTGTCCTCCTTAGCTCCAGCAGGGGCTTTGGTCCTCCTGAGGGAGGAACTCTCTCTCAGGTCTTGTCACGCCACAACTAGCTGACCCCAATGTTTTCCCCCATGGCTTGTCCCCTGTGGTGGGGCCAGGGAGGTGGCACCCCCTCCCTGGAGACCCAATCTAGAACCCTGGGGTTTGCTCATGGTGCGGCGGACCGTCATGGAGCCCTGCCAGGCTAGTTTTCCTGCTGCTTTCTCCCGCCCCCCTCCCTACTGACTCAATCATGTTGGAGTGCGCTTCCTGACACATATTGCCCTCCAGTCACAACCAGAGGGCAATCAGCAAGCAGAACGACATGTACCCTCCCCCGAGAGAGGAGAGCAGTCCTCCAGATGCTCAAGCCTCTCTCCCTCTGCTGACCCCTGACAACCCAATCTCATTCCCAAACCCGGGTTCCCAGCGTGGCACGAGGTGTAGTGACCAGTGCCTCAACTTCCAGCGCCACCGGGCCAGCTACATTCTATGTTTCTGTAGTTCTTTTTGCTATATCTGCCTATAGTTTACCTCTGTAATCTATGGACGGCTGTATTTGATGGGATATTGTTTGAACATTAATTTTTCTTTTCTAAAACAGCAGTTTCTGTTTATGTAGCTCCTTTTCTTATGTCAAATAGGAGGTACAGACATAACACAAAACTTTGTTTAATTAACAGCATGTTGTCATCCTAACAAGAGAGGATCGAGTGCATGTTTATTTAGTTTACTGTACTTTTAATTAACAAAAGTCTGTTTTAAGACACTCTATACTGGTATTCTGGTCTATATTGCAGTCACTTACTTATTCATTTTATTTCTATTAATGTTTATATAGCTACTGGGTAGACTGTGATGTGTTTTAATAATGATGCTATCCTTTTTGAATAATTTCTAGGAATAATACCCAGGGTCTCTCATGGGGATATTTATTTAGAATATGAAAATTCTATTGCTTATCATGGAGGGCTGAGAGTGCTTCAAGATCCATATGGTAACAGTAGAATACTATTGTTTTACTCTTTCAACTCTCCGCATACAGTACTGTAGTTGCAATGGTGTTTTGAGTGCTCTAATTTTATTTTTCTTAAGGTAATTCCCCCAATGATGTACCAAATGTGGATCTGATTTGCTCATTTGCTAAGAGAACCATATTTGAAGATTATTACTGTAATCCTTCTGTGCAACATTGCTGTAAGTTTTATTTTTACAAACAGCATAAATACAAAGTTAGAGTTTCCTTCATCATCTATGAGACAGAGAAAGTTCATCAGCTGTGCCATTTGCCCTGCTGATTTCATTTTATAGTACAACTGTTATGTACAGTGTAAAATATACTGTCATGTCTTTTAATTTAGCAAATACAAAAATTAATACTCCTAGTGACTGATCGATTTACATGTTTCAAAATCATATACATGAATATAAAAAGCATACAGTCATTGCTTCCTAATGCTTCTAGTGCTTATTAAGCTCTGTATATCCTCATCCTGCTCTCACACATGGACAACATGCAGTGATGGGGACTATGTGTGCAGTGCATGCAGTTTTTGCAAAATGCATTTAAATCCTTGTGAAAGTTCAGGTACTTTGTGAACATTTAATGCATTACGTTAAAATAGACTATTTTGAAAGTGCAGCTTTTTACACTTGAACAGTATAGAATTAAAAAAACTGAAGAAACTAAAAATGTAAATATTGTACCCTTCGACTGTCTTCCTTGTACCCCAAGCAGAGTTAAATGCTAGCAAAATATTCAGGAGAGACATTTCTTAAAATGTCACTGTATTCCCAATTCATATTGCTCCTGTGGAACTGAGTAGTTAAAACATATGCTAAAGGAAGCAAACCCCTCCAATTATCTGTCTAGGTGTAAACACATGGCACAGTATCCCAAGTGATAAAAGGTGTTGGAATTCGGTTTTAGAAAATATTTAAACAAAGCATTAAGGTCAGGTCCTGAATAAGTTAAATCATACATTATTGCTTATGGGCTGGCTAAGCAAGTAACTGGTCCATGGCAAGGGTGAGGGACTATTATGAGAGAGGATGGAATTTAACAGCACCCTAAACTAAACTGGAATGCATAAATAGCTCCCAATGATGCCTATGCACCAATGCAGTATGGGCATGTACGACAGGCACGTATCCAACCCCCTCATATCCACATCCATTTATAGGCACATGCGGCATGGCATTCATGACTACCAACCACTGCATTTCACCTGTCCTTTGCCCTGCCCATCTTCGGGCCTTGGTGCACAGGGGGTGGATCCCACACATCCCACAATTAATCAAATATCAGACAAATGCCCTGATGGTTGCCCCCAGCCCTCTCTGACTGACTGAAACACTGCAACAGTATGGAGGAGGGTTGTCAGTCTGTCCATGGCTGGTGGATGATCTGCCTGGGGAGCACACAGTGGCTACGGTAGGGTCCCAGCTCATGTAGCATTTGCTCCCCCTCACCCAGCACTGTGTGCCTCAGTGAATGGAATGTAGTGTGGGAACCCTCCTGGTCACTTCCCCTGCTCATCCTTGTGCATAACAACATGGACAGGCAGGGGATCCAGTGCAGAAGTGGTGTGTGCCCCTTCGGTGAATGCTGCAGAGGGTCCACAGATCCCCTGATGCATGGGTCTCTAATGTAGAGTTGCTCATACACCATAGATATGCAGTGCATAGGCTTTTCACTCCTTTGTGCATAAGGGCAATATGAATGCCTTATAGGTGTTATCTAGCAACAAAGATTGAGACTTGTTTGGGTATTTATTTTTTTGTGTTGGGTGAATAATGCCAGGAAATGTGTTTCTTACTGAAGTGAAAAGATGGGAGACTATCATATTTTATGGACCATTTTGCCATTTAAGGGATGTTAAACATGTCCTAAGGCATGGTCTGATGTTTTATGTAAACTGTCATGAATTGCAAGACATTGTGAGTTTCTGGGCAAGGCACGTAACTAGTCATTAATAAAGCATGAATTGTCTTTTTGGTAAAAAAATGCCATTTTAGTAAATTGATTGGGGTAAAATGCTACCTTTATATAATCAATTCCTCTGTCTCTTTGAGAACCAGATGTTTTGTTGTTTTTATTTTCTTCTTATAATGGCCTTGCTAATTTTAAGCACACTAATGCGCGTATTTGAGTAATCAGATGATAATTGTCCTTAGTACTAAGAATTCTTTATTTGAAACAGCATGAACTGTAGTTCATAGTGATACTTTTCACCAAGTGATGGATTCGGTACATAGTATGACAAAGGCTGGGTTTATCGCCCTCTGTTAAAGGCTTAAAATTCTACAACCAGACCATGCAAGTTACCAGTATAAGATTATGATAACAAGATCATGTTCAGTTATAAAAACAAGTGTCCAAACTTTTCTCATGTCACTTTCTATCCAAGCCCCTTTTGCTGGCAGTGAAAGGACCAATATGAATGTGTGTAGAAGCTCATTTTAAACCCAATGCTTTGAACTGAATTCATGGGGTATTTGCATAAGAAGATTTGGGTAAGGAGAATGGGCTGGTGCTGCATCTGGTCATTAATATGCCTGCTAATTCAGCACATTGTAAGCCTATTGATGTATGACAAAAGATTAAAATTCAAGGACAGTTATCCCATTGCCATTGTTAAAGGCCTGAATCCCAAGAAATATGCCCACTGTAAAAACACAGTTGATACAAATTATACTCCAAAGTATATAACTGAGAACTAAATAACAATAAACAGAGGCATGCAACCAGATGCTTCACACAATAGCCCCAGACATGTAAGTACCATTTGCATTGCTACATGGAAACAGGAGTCACTTTTGCCTCACATAAGGCTTTCTCAGTGATAATATTCACATGGCTATGATCTAATTATCAGAGGATATCAGTTACTATTACAGCTCATGCTTTGCAATACAATCAGTGACTCAGAAGCTCTTTTTTAAAATACTAATGTATATCTCACTTGTTTACAAGATCCTTAATAAAAAATTAAAAGTATTAAATGGAGCTCCACGGAATAAGAGAATTCTGTATCATAGACATTTCTAATGGTTATTTATATCCCGCTTATGAAAAATGCAGTACTGCAGTTATCAAGGGGCTACCCTACATGCATTATTTTACAGTGAATATTAATTGTGAGGTAGACGCAAAAATACTTACAAACTGACAAAGCATTCAACAGAGACAGATTGCAATGGAAGAACAGTGTTTCATCCAGGAAGCAAAGAAGTCATTCCAAAGTGCAAGGTTTCATAATGGATCCCAGACCATTTAGGGGTGTCGCAAAACAAAGCAAATGTTAATTTTAGACTTGACAGAAAGTAATCAATAAAACACATTATGCATATATTTAAAACACATGACTAATTAAACAACAGTGTTTTTCCTGTAATATTTCTCCAGTCTTCTCTGTTGTGTTATAGCTTTGAAACAGTGAGGTACTAGCAAGTAACGTTGTCCACCTATAGTAAACCACATTAATTTCAATCTGAGCAGTGTTATTTGGTTCATATCACAAGTTATTAAGAGGTGAAGGAAATCCCACTGTCTGCGTTTATTTTGTAGAAAACAGTATCTTAGCTCTGCTGATTTTCCTACACTGTTTATGCTATTGTGATGTGTGCTCCCACACTAAACAATTGTTGCAGGTCCCCTCAAACCTACAGGATCCTGGAGCAAAGTCTCATTTTTCTCCTTCTGCATCCCTCAGAGAAGACATCAAAGACCAGAGAGATATGCTCTTTGTTTTGTTTGGTTCCTGACTCTCAACATGTGGTTTTGTGGGCCCGAACATCGGCACCTTTTAACCTATTCTGTTCAGCTTAGGCCTTGGCTTCACTTGAGCATTAGTGAAACTATAGTAACCAATAATCTGCCTGTTGCTGAATAGAAACTATGTATCTTGTCACACAAGAGCTGTCGGAACATCACCATCTCAGACAAGTTTCTTTACAGACTCTTGGCTGCCTTTACTGGGGCCCAGGCTATCTGACTGAAAAGGTGTCAAAACCCTTTGCCTCTTTGCAATGGGATCTGTGTTAATGGTAATTTATATTTAACAAATAGGACGTTGTTCCCCAAAAGACATAAGCATCTTATTATCTACAACAAATGTTTTCATCAAGTCACAAATGAGGGCCTTAGACAAAAGGCAGAAAAGTCTGCAGGAGAGCTGCACAGTCGCTGGAAGCTTCCGAGAGAAAAATACTAATTTCTTTCTAGCATGTGTTTGTTTGGATCAACCATGGTGCAGGGAGCGTCAGGATGCTGCCAACTTGCTTAACAGCCCTGGTTTCATTAAGAGGTGCAAGCAGAGCATAGGGATTCTGGATAACAACACTGTCAGAGAAATCCCAACTTCTTCCTGTGCCTGATTGGAACTGAGATTTCCTCACACCCATCAGTTATTAAATGGAGCTTCACTGGCAACTGCCTTTTTTCTTAATTTTGAGCTTTTAGTTAACTATGTCCCTTCTGGTATCATTTGTCAT